>JBBPSB010000198.1:0-35771 GCA_038093375.1 Xerocomus brunneocitrinus
GTGGAGACGATCTCGCTGCCTAGGTGCAGGTCGTCCAACTTGTTCCCAATCCCCAAGCTGCGCATCCACCCTCTGCTCAGCAGCTGCCACCAACCGCTGCTCATCCCACTGTTGGCATGGACACGTCTTCCATCGTGCGCGACAGAGGTAACAAAACTCGGTTCGGCATCGGCATGTCATGTGGAAGCAACCAACGTTCAGCTCAATCATTTGTGAGCAGCCCGGACAGCGAGACCAGCCAGAAGCGCGGCTAAGCTCGAGGACTTCGGCGATACCTGCATCAGGACGACAGACATGTGTCCAATCACCGCTGTGTTGTTCGCGACATTTGCCACAAGTCCGCCGTTCGCACCCCGATGCAGGGCAAGCATAGACTTTACTGTCCGAGTCACCTTCTGATAGGGGTCCCAAGAACCGGCTGCATGTAGAAGACGAGCAGTAGACACGTTTCAGAGTACTAAACTCGATTTCCTTTGCCATGAATGTCGTGATGAGAGTGTGTGAAAGGTGAGGTTGAACTTCAGTGAAGGGAATGTTCTGCTTGCAACAGCGAGGAGGAAACAGTGTTTCGTCTCGAGTAGCAGACTTGAACAGATCAGTGAGACAGCTAATGTCGTAGTAGTGGCCACAAGGAGCCCGGATTTCCGCTCCATAGATCAGATCTTGGCAGATGACACAACGGTGGCCAGTTGGGCTGTCAACCAGAAGAACTCAGCAAGTCGCAAATGAACTTGAACTTGGACCCACCGTTTGACTGCTTTTGGCGGGGCACTGCTGGGATTTTCCAAGCTAGGCTCGGACGTGAGTGAGCCAAATGCCAAAGTTGCCATCGTGGTTTTGAGCGGAGCACTGCTGGCACTTGCCGAGCTAGGTCCGGACATCAACGAGCCAAATACCAAACTTCCCCCCGACTGGGAGGTCCCTCCCGTCTTCCAGAGGGAATGCGAAATGACATTCCTACTTAATGAGTCGGTCATTCCGATCACGGAGAATGCTCTTCCTACCTGGCCATCTGCACCCCGGGTTGTTCTTTACCCTTTCCTTTGGTATCCTTCTTTGGCAGAATCTCCCTCATCTCATTTTCAATAGAAGCGGCAAGCACACTAAGAGGTGGACCTGTTGACCACGCCGAAAGCGTGGGAAGCGGACCATGTTGGTTACCAATTCGCTCGGTTTCCGTCCTGAGGTAACCCTCCCTCAACTAATCTTGAATGAGGCATAAGCCCACTCACCTCACACCGCTGGGCTGAGGGAGTATAGCATGTCTCTCCACCGGGCTCTGGTCAACCTTCCCTTTCTGTTTGCGTTTCTTTTTCTTTCGCTTGTTCCGGGCACTTAGAAATATGCTCACTCCACCGACTCTCAAATGCGATAAGCCCACGCACCTTTTACCCTTTGACTCAGGGGCTACACGTGGTGTTTCAACCGTCGCTTCCTGGTCGACCTCGACATCCGAGTCTTCTGCAGTAGCGATCCGCTCCGCCAGCATCCGGTCCTGGTTGAATACAGCAAGCTCGCGCGCTTGCTGAATTAAATCATTCAGAGCAACATCGCTGTCAGACAACCGACCGCCAGCGCTTATTCTGCGCTTCAAAGATGTCTGGAATTCGTCCTTCTCTTGGAGAGTGAGCTGGTCCAAAAGGCTCAGCAAGTCTTGCTCATAAGTACTTTCAGTTCTCCCCTTTGACTGGAATAGCCTAGAAGGCTGTGCTCGCGAGGGTCCTGCGACGCTCATGGGAGAAATGGGAGATGAAAAGCATGTCGCAGTCACCTCCTTTTTGTATGACCGCAATCATCAAACACGTGGCATTCAAACGTGGGCCCTCGTGTTAATATTCGGGAAGTTCTGGTATAGCCAATGGAGGATATCGCCTTCATGTTTTCAACAGGTTGTAGGCTTCAAGCACGAAGCTCAATTTGAACACCTAAAAGCTACACCAGATGCGCTTGTGAATGTTACATGTCCAACCAGCACATTACTGATAATTGAAACTGTTTGACAAACGCAAACGTCGGAAAAACCGTGCACGGTCGATATCATCGATCGCACCTGCGACGCGTCGACCATGGACCGCCCTGTGAGTTCGACGGAATACCACCAAGTGTCGTCGTCCAAGTCTAAGGTGGGTTCCGAACGTCCGCGATGCGATGGGGCTTCGAACGGATCAAGGGGTGGGGAGTTTTCCGAAGAGATTGTGTTCACATGGGCGGAAACCGCCAAAAAAAGCCTCGATGGCATTCTTCGCCGACTTGTTCTAACTAGTGTTGCCGCGAGGCGAACCGAAGCAAATCGAAGTGCCTTTTTAGTTAACTTCGCTTGAGTTCGAGTCAACGAAAGCGAACGAAGGCAGTCCACCTGGCTTCACGAAGTGTGGGCGAGATGGCCGGCAAACACCGGCAATGCGCAAGCCAATCAGATTTGATTACAATAGCAGTCGTGAAGTCAATCTACAACTCGTCCGTCTCGTTGGCAAATGTTTCAGCTCGTCTAGCTCATTATATGCTTCATTGGCCATCAACTCATCAACTGCTCTTGCAGAAACAGGCCCAGAAATTCCATAGTCCTTCTCGTGAGCTATAAGATCTGGAGTAAAATTGAGCCGGCCTTGTTTGTAGGCAAATTTGAGTATTTGCAGCGCTTCGAGTGTCGCTGGAGCAAGTTTATTGCGTCTATCGGTGCAAGTGAGCTTGGTTGATGAAAAGACCCGTTCACTTGGAACGGATGACGCTTGTGCGGGGAGGACATCCATTGCAACATGGAAAAGCAACGGGTATATAGACTCTTTTTGCTGGCGACAGAGATAATGTATCAGTATATACCAATGTATTCTATATCAGTACTAGATAAGCTTTACTTCGACGTGCCCTTGCGAAGTGGACGAAGTGACTTCGTCACAACTCGGTCGCTACGAAGTGTGACGAAGCGGTTGCTATACGAGGCGAACCGAACCTCGAGTTTACTTCGCCTCTGCGGCAACACTACAATGACAGAACGTTCACGACGAACAAAGAGTAATGCCCACAGGCTTTCTCAGTATATGACATGCTCGAGAGGTGGGAAAGACTACCCATGGATGCTTATTCGCCGAATATCTACAAGATCTTTGGTACAGATACAAGTACATTTAGCCTGCTGGTCGTTTTAAAGATCATGGTGCCCTGTTGGCTAACAACTCTTTAATAAAAGATGCCATTGTGGAAAACACATATTTCGACGCCTTGAATATGCTCTAACGTACATGCAAATACCACCTATCGTTTACAAATATTTTTACGAGTCCTCCTTTAGGAGGCGAGTTTTGTGACATTCGAAAAGTGGTGTGCCTGGATTCTAAAGAAATCGCACTTAAGCGTGGGAGGGATCTGGGCGGAATACGGTATTCCCTTTCTGGTGAAACAGACAATTGACAAGGTGGCAGTCCAACTTCACGCACTTGCGACTGCGCACGCCGCCGCTCACCTCGCCCCCAACACTGAAAACATTCTAAGAGCGTCTTTGAGACCCTAAGCTTATCTTCATCTTGATTCCCACCACATCAGCCCCGGCCCTGCAATTTGGTGAAAAGGTGTCATGCCCGTTGCTAGTGCCACCCGTGAAAGATGTACTGCCTACTACTGTAACGTCCCCATGCGTTCTCGCTAGTACATTGGTGTTACTGGCAGCTCCGTCTGTGCCACAGCTTACGACCTTGCAAGACCCTTCCGATTCGAGAATGGACATGTTTACAATGCAGTCTCCATCGCTCATAGATGACAAGTGTCTCCCTCAGGGCGCCTCACTACGTGCCATCAGGTTCTGTGACTCAGTGAAGGTATTCCAATTTGTTTATAAACGAATATACTCGTTACCGCACAATAGGAAGGTGGGGATGACAGGTGAAAGTAGGAGCAACGCTCTACTCGCAGTGTCGGGATGAATAAAGTATATGTGCTTGAAAATCACGTTGCGCGTCACACCTGGCAACAGTAGTAGCATCATAGTTGTAGTTTCGCCTGTTTCCTTACCTGCGAGGTGTGCAATCGACGGACATTGGTCGACCTGGGCGCTGATCACGAATGTCTCGACCGGAATCTCATCTAATGGAGATGGCAACGGTATGACGAACAGCCGTGTCGCCGTTCCCATGCGTCTGCTTACTATCCGGAGGTCATCTTTGTGCCACATTGAGCCAGAATGTGTAGTACTTACTGTAAACGAACATGGCCTGGATGGTGCATTCTTCTTCATTTTGCGTGGTATCCATCGATGCGGGATTACTGCCAGACATGAAATCGATGTTTTAAACCAAGTCTTTATCTCCTCATCGCAATTTGAAAACTCGATTTTGACACCAAGTTCTATTGACCTTCAACAGTTGTCAATATCTCCTCGTGACTAATAAATCTTTCGTCTGGCAGCCCAAACCTCCTTTCTCGACGGCATTTGTTTATCGTGGACACGCTATTGGACGATTCCAATCCAGAGACGAAGCAAGATTGCAAATTTGAGAAGTCAGTGTGACATGATGTCAGAATGTGTGGTCCCTGTTACTATAGGCTACAGCTTATGTGGCAAACGATCCACTGTACCTGTTCACGTGTACCCACTCGCGCACCTCAGGTTCACGTGACCAGCTCGTTGGAAAGGTGCATAAATGGGTGGCCGCTACGGTGGGGGTGGGGGTGGGGGTGTAAACAGTTGGTTACTGTGAGATGAGGGGAGGCAACGGTGACGCGCGAAGGGCACATAAATGGGTGGGGAGCGGGGACAGCACGTATGGTTGGGGCTGCGCCAGCTTGGTGGGAACAGCACACAAATGAGTGGGTGGGCATGCAATGGGTAAATGGGGTGGGAACAGGTGGATGGCAGCGACAGGTGGGGACGGCACACGAACGGGGCGCCAATGATTGGGCAGAGCGCGCGAATGTGTGGGGGCTGCGCAAAGGGGCGGTAGGGTACATGAACGCCGTGGGCCCGCACGGATGGGGACGGCGCGACAGGTAGGAGAGCGCAAACGTGTGGGGATAGCGTGCATACAGGTGCAAATGGGTGGGGTTGGTGTGAACGGGTGGGAGGGCACGCGGATTGGCCCGAATGGACTGCCAGGAGGGGTGGTGGGTGCAGGAGCAAGTGGGTGGGGAAGAAGCGAGTGGGTGAAAGGGAAATGGGTGTGGAGGGTGCGTAGCGGGTGGTAGAGGGTGAGCGGGTTGGGCACGGTGAACGGCCCGGTAGGCGTGAACAGGTAGGCAGGGTGAGTGAGTGGGAGACTCGAGAGGGTGCGTGAACGGGTGAGGGTGAGGATGGCGAGAGCAGGGCGCATGAATGGTGAATTGTTGAGGACAGTGTCCCAACGGCAGTATCCCAGCGGTTATGGAGAGCACGCAAACGGAGCGCGAAGGGGTAGAACGGCACGCGAATGGGTGCGGTGAATGGCCAGGTGGGCATCGACGGGCGGGGAGGATTCGATGTTGTTCAAATTGCAGAGCTTTAGCAGTGTCAGTGGGCGAAGCGGGAGCGGATGAGCAGTGGATGCACCGTACCCTGGGTTCGCCCTTTGTCATATGTGGTGTCTATCTGTGCGCTACGGTCTGTGTGCATTGCATGGGCTCATGTCCTCGTTGTGCGGTGCTCTTGCATCCTCTTCGTTGCATCGACCACCATCCTGTCACAACTCCCTCGTCCCGTCGTATTTGTCGTGTCATAGTTTTCAGAATGGAAGTGCAGGGTAGATAATTGATTTAATGCCCAGGAAGATGAATTTGACGTCCGGGACGTGAAGAGATAACTGGGGGAGAGCTAGGGATCTGTGGGATATAGGAACCCATCCGATACTGGCTGCATGAATCCATGGGATATTTGGCTTTTCCCACGATAGATTATCTGTGTTGATCGTTCCGAGCCGCGACAACTTTAATGCTTCGTGTCCTCAGTGTGGACACAGAAGATTCCCAGCCCAACGAGCCAGCAACGTCCATGTCATTGTCATGTCGCGCTCAAACCTGCAGTGCTAGTACAAAATTGTTATCCCCTTTATCGATCCGTGCTAATTACTCATCTCACATGCTCAGCAGGGAGAGCCATTCGGACTTTTACTTTCTGTATAATTTATAGTTTTCCTTTGAAAGGCAGCAATATCATCATCATCGTAATCATAATCAGTATGTCCCGCCTTTCATTCCCTCCAACTACCTACTATGCACATGGTTCACATGGGGTGTGCATTTACGTGGTACACATTCTCTTCATATTCTCCTCGACGGCATCCGTCTCATCCTCTTCATCGCTGTCCTTTTTGTACAATGGACGCTTGCGAGTTACGACAGGCCGTTCAATGCCAATATGTGTCATCTTCACTTGAGCAGCATCTTGACGGCGACGTTCAGCTGCCTGACAACAGGGTTCGTTTGCATGTGTCATGTCAGGGTGTACAACTACTCACCATTGACAGTCCTGCATCCAACAGAGCTAAACTTCGCAACACTAATCCCATGCCAATTGTCGACCGCCCTACTGGAAAGGATACAATGGAGAAATTCACTTCCACGAAGTCACCATGTCTGAATATTGTAGGCTCGCAGATTTCAAACCTGGTTTGTGCTGTAAGTATCTTTCGTCTCGTCATTTTGAGTCACCTCTCTCTTACTTGGTGCAGTCCTTCTTGAATTTGTAATAGCCAACTTGATTGTCTTCGAGGTGAACGTATTGGTCGCCCGCAAGTTGAGCAAGTACTCCATTAGGGTCAACTCCAGGCTGAAACGGTTCTACTGGAGCCTGACAATGGAGTTGTCTTGATGTGAAGTATCGGTTGCTGATATCTAGCACGATCTGGCCTTGGTTGACATCCGGCTTCCAAGCAGTCAGTTGACCGGGTGCATAATTCCGAGCGAGGTGCGAATATGCAGCACGAACTGTTTCGACCGCTCGGTCAAACATGCCACATCCTGCCCCTGCGAGAGTAATAGCCTGTTTGAGGAACCTTGTGGCATTGGTATTCCTATCTTTCGGTTTATAATGCTAATGTCTCACATCAGAGGAAGTGCACACCTGGGCTTGTTTAAGATCGGAGGAAGTTCCTGTTTCAGTATATAGCCCTGAAGGGTCAAGACCACCTCTTCGATGTCACTAGTCGCATCGTCTTTGTACATCATTCGGCTCATACGGTTGGTGTCGGGAACGGACGCATACCAGTTCTTCAGAATAACAGACTCCTTTCAGTTTCGTAAGTCACAGTGTTTTATGATTTTCATTGTTACTTGCCTTGTTATACGCAAGGTATGGCGCGACTTCAGTCTCATTCTGCCGTGTCTTCGTGAATTCCGCCAACACGTGCTCTGTATGCTCCTTAGTGAGTTTACGTTGTCTGCCTCACAGTTTCGATAACTTACTTGCGAGTACAAAGTCAAAGTGTTCGTCCATGGAAATCCTTTGTTGCTACCATGAAGGTGGGTCGAATCAAATATTTGTATGCACCGTCATCACTGACAGGTCGGAGTAAGTTTGTGATGATCACATGTGTGCAGTGTGAAATTCTGTATCGAGGGATTTTCATTTCAAGACTTTGGTGTCGCTGTTTCAAGGGTGGGTGTCACCTTTCTCATTTCGTGTTCGGAGATTGGGAGTGTTGTGTAACATACTACTCATCCACGCGGACAACCTGCTCAGCACCCTATGGATATGGTGTAGCTGAAGCAATGCTGGCGGCGGGAGGTGACAATGATATTATAAATCTATGAGCCAGCTAATGACTTGATGAAGCCTTAATTGAGATTGTGAGTGTGGATCAACGTGACATCAACGATTAGACGTGTCTCATAACTAATTTGCAAAGAGTTTCCAGGGAGATGTTTTTCATACGCCAATGTCGAACATTTTTTCTTCTGTCTATTGAATGTTCATCTTATCCATCGCTGCCTCAACAAGATGACAATGTCGTTTATATACGAAACACACGGGCTGCAGACCAGGGCTCAATGTATCAGGATACTATGGTCGAAGACCCTTCCTTACAGGGTGCAATCATCCGTAGTACGTTTCGTTCAATGACAGTCAATGTGCCTAGTAGTGAGCATTGACTTCTTTGCAGTATATCGTTCACACAATGATCCTCCTCGGTTACTGATGGCTCCGATGCCAAATGATGTGGCTCACCTCCAAGATCACACAATTGTGTTCACAGACGAGGAAAATGACTGTCCTTCGACTGCGCATTTAATGAGTAACATCTGCTATTCACTTACCTGTCAAACACTGATTCCTGTTCGTGAATCATGATAGGTCTGATTCAAAACAGGAACACTGCAAGCTTATATTTCGTTCACGCAGCATCAGCGATTAAAGTGTTCCGTAGATTGTCAGTATTCTTTGAATCCTATATTCTCTACGGTAAGTGTTCAGTTGATATCTGGCGACATTTTAGTTGTTAATCTGAAGTTTCAGGAGTCGAGTTGGAGTTAAACGATGCTGTGTGGCGTGCACAGATATCCATTGCTAGTGATTCCGTGTACCGTCGATGACGATTAATGTCACCCATTTGCTTGTTCAAAAAACTAAACAAGATCAGACCCAATTAATGCGGAGCATCCAATCGATAGCGGTCTGTGAAAAGTGCAAGTCGCGGGCATAGTACTCCATGTTAAAAGACATCAATGTTCTCAGTTTCCTGCTGCAACAAAGTGAGGTGACCAGGAGATGTGTGTCAACACCTAGTTGACCGTTTGAGATGATTACAGGGTAGTCATGGACAGCTTGATCACTTGTCATCCCTGAGGTGCCGTTGTCGAGTTCAATTCGTTTTCGGTACAACAGCGGGGATGATAGTCAGCGTGCCGGTGACAACTGACATGTTGAAAACCCAGACTGTCTACTGCGAAGCACTCTTGTGACGGACGTAGCAACACAATCATTGCAATTTGTGGTCTCTTACTGTATCTGCGTGTGAGAATCCGTATGTAGTCCTGACTCGATCTCTCAGTGGAGTCTGATAGTCCTGGTGTCAAGCCTTGACTATTGGCACATGATCCCTGTTCTTCGTGACATCTGGGTGCCTGTGCTTGTTGTCAGTCATCCTCTCCGATGGAACACTGTACATTGCCTGACTTGCACGTCATGTGCTTTGTTGCAATTTGACCCATGCCCTTGGTTGGAGACGGTGACATCTGTAGTGGTGTTGGCATAGAATTTGTGTGTTGTGACACGCGTCGATGCTTACGCGACACATGTGATTTCTTGCCATACATCGCATGATTATGCATTCTCTGGTACATTTATATTTCCCCTCACGTTGCATGGTATCTTGTGTTGTCTTCCCATCCGGTATTTGTGTTATTCGATGGCACCAAAGAGGTGCATTTACCATACTTTCTTCCTTGACATCAAAAAAGTCTAATCTTGTTTGTGTCGTTTCCAAAAGGCGTGCTGCGACTGAAAGGTGAGTTGTTCATCAACTCTTGAACTGAAGGGATCCAGCTTTGCATTTACCTTTGAACTCGACAGCGAACCTGCTGCTCATACCATAAAACGTGGCCGGGTTTTATCTCCACCCATAGTTGTGGAAGGTGCCCGGCAACGCAAACCTTCTCAACGGTGACTGTCCTGTTCAAAACACTGAAGTACCTCGCTGACTTCGGGTTTAGTTATCTGGAGTCTCTTGAAGCACAACATGTACGTGGGCCGATCTGGTGACATGTTCGTCCATTTGTTTGATCTTATGATGGTGATCAGGTCATTACAGATGTTGATAATGAATCGGAAGACATTGGAGTCAGTGGATCTGATAGTGTCAACTACAAGTCGGATGGCGTCGTCGAAGAAACAGACACTGACAACAATGGCTCTGAGGATGCCGACGTGTCTGATAATGACTCGTGTGAGATGAGGAACCCTCATGAAGGTGACTTGTTCAATGTCCTTGGATCATTGTCTCACGTCCGACATACTATTAGACAGCCCTGAGTGGCAGGGTTGTGCAACTTCCTCCACGTCAACATCTGACATTCAGCGTGACATTGACGATGTCCCTGTAGAGTTGCTTCGGTTACGCGAGGAACACCTAAGGTGTGTTATTGACTCAATCAAAACTTCCCCGTCATATCTCATGTTGCATTGTAGGCAAAAGACGTCCTCAAGCACTAATAACACCATCGTGAGTACATGACATACTTACTGATTGGTATTACCTGAGGTTTTCTTTTTCAGGATCTCACAGAGTGGGTCTTTGCTGAACCTGTGTGCGTGTCATATACTGATGGAACCGATAACACCCAGCGACACAGTGTACTATGAAGATTTAGTCAATGTCGCGTTCGTACCCTTCCATTAGTCTTGCGGCCGCTCGTTGACATGTTTTCCCACTTAGTTGGAAACCTCCTGCGCAAGATGAAACAATTGTTTCCAAGCGTGACACAATGTTCTCCAGGTATTACCAGGATCTTATCAACCTGCCGTGCGTGTGGCTCAATTCATGAGTGATTTATGTTCATCCCTTTTCATCCCTACAGCGCAGCCACTCTCGTTGACAATAGACAGGGTCGAACAGCTCAGACAGCATCACTTGATTTATGGTATCAGAACGGTGGTGATATCAACATCACGTGCGCCATTCATTGCTCTCCTGTGATCATCTTAACCCTTTGTAACAGCTTTTTACGAGGACTGTACACATTAAACCTTCATGATGGATTTGTCAATCTGTCGCGTGTCGATCCTCGTCAACTGTCTACACGCCGTTCGTCTACAATGTCAAATAATTTAGCCATTGTTCTGGCTAATGGAAGACCGAGTGAGACACGATATGCCAAGTGTGTGTCGATCATTCATGTCACTGACTGTAGCGTTGTTCGTCCTCGACCCTCATTCACCCTCGATGCTCCGGGAATGCGGGCAATCGACGGGGACTTCCTCGTACAGGAATTTGAACGGTTACTTGGGTGTTTGGGTGTGGTTTACAAGACGGACACCTTTGGCATCGACTTGTTCACCCACCATCCACAGTTTCGCACTTTTGTGGAAAGAAACATGGAAATGAAGGCCGTCAATGGTATGGTGGTTTCCGTCCTGTTGACTGTCTCGCTACGACTTCACTAATGGTCATCATTGCATTCAAACAGCCCCTCACACGCCTACCAAAATGAAGTCAACCTATGCTGTTACTGTAGCCAGTCCTCGGTCGGTGCCTGGGACGCCGTCTGCACGTCTGGCGATTCCTTCCTCCGATGAGAGTAAGTCGTATGTCCTTATGCTTGACCGATAATTGATGATGTCACTAGTTCCATTGTATGATTTTAGGCCTAGATCATCTGCATTCGATCCTTCGATCGATCTTTTCCCTGACAAGAATGGCGCCCCCCTACTCAAGACCGACTTCCCACAGGGCTCGTTAGCGTTGGTGGTGTACACCGTGAACACGTATACAAGTAAGAAGGATGGAACAGCGAACAACCTTAGTTTTAATCTGCATTGGGCAGCCTTAATTGGGACTTTGAAACATTGACTTCATATATATTGTTTTGTGCCGTGGTTAAGAAATAGGTCTCAAATTTTTCTAGTAGTGTCCAGCGTGACTCAGAAATCTAAATTCCAGCCGCTGTGCTCCGTTGCATCACTGATCTTCTCTATGAGAATTCAAAACGGACATTGGGTTTGCTCTCACGGCCTTCACCCTGCGGCCGGTCACTGCGACTCCACCTTGTTTACCTACTCATCGTGCTATCCATCCGGTAGACTCACCCATCGTATCTGTCACTGTCGCCTTGGGGTTCCCATTCACGCCCGTTGTCTCACAACTCGATCTGGTTGCCTAACTCACCTGGTGGGCCTGGACCTCAACACTGCACGTTTGTATCAACTTAGCATGCATTTCTGGCATCGTCTGCGTCCTGGTTGCTGTCAACGTACTAGTGTGTGGGAATATGTCGCCCAGGTCCTAGACCGTCATTCACGATGTGTGTTGAAGTCCTCATGTCCTTCACTTTCTGGATGCCAGACTCTTTGCTTATCTAGAGCCTCGAATAGTGAGTCCACTTCATCTGCACGGTCCAGCTTTCTCACCGACATAGGTGACTCTGTCACCGTTTGATGCGCGCTGCCCACAGCTTTGATGCAGGAATCTCCCTCCTTGAGTAGGGGGTCTATATGTTGATGTGTGCGCACGTTCAACGGGTCATTCTGGAGGTGGTAGTAGGGGCGTAGCTGTAACGTTATGCGACGAGAAACAGTGGTTGCTCCAGATCCAATGTCATTGGTACCAGTGTGGCCAGTGCTCATAGAGTACCAGTAATTTTAGACACGAGTACATGTTGCTGAAAATATTTGTGATAATAGATGAGTTAGTTGCATGATGGAACACGACACCGAGTCAATTGTTTAATGTCAGGTGTAGGCTGCCCAACCGTTGCTATGGTGCTGTTTCGGGTCGATAAAATTGTCAATAGTGTCGAAAGATCATCCGTTTCTCATCCCTCCTTCCATCATCGCATCTCGCCCACCTTTGTCGTGCTTTGCTATAATTGATCCAGTCCGGCCCAGGCACTACTGCGAAATTCTTGCTGCATTAGCGCTACCCTGCTGTGCACGCTACTTGCTCATAAAGTGTCTCAGTATATCAAATTGAACCTTTGTGAGAGTTCATCTGTTCTACAGTACACAATAATGTGAGTTCATTCATGTATGTGCTCTCAATATGTACTACCATGTTCACTAGAGTGTTACACAGTCTTCAGGATCCCACCTTAGGATGATAATGCTGCATAGGGTTTGGTTGATATCAGTATAATCTGTGTGGAGTTCCTAATATACAAATAGGACAATACCACCCGTCAGCAACCAATATTCTTTGGTTTTCTCCTGATACTGAGTCTACTATGGACTCTGTGGCTGTATGTGTTTCAAGTTTTTATGCTTGCACATATGTTGTCTTATATATCCAGCAGCTTAACCTTACTATGTGTAATCCATACCATCACAGATCATGACATGCTTAGTGTCTTTGATAGTGTGACATCTGTACTGCATGCCAAACATGTCCCCAACACATGTCATGCACATGTCCAGGACTTCTGCATCAGTATGAAGCAGTCATCTCCAATGCCAGTGGTCATCAGAGATGATCCCAATCTGTTTGTTTATTTAGTTCTGCCAGACTTTGCTGTTAACCCTTGCCTTTCCTCTGCTTGCATTTCTCCTAGTGATGTTGTTTGGAACCCAAGAATTGGAGGTAAAGACATGCTATCTCTCAATCTCTACACACTGCCATGGCAGAATTCAATAATAAAACCATTTGATAATGGTATACATATATCTATTTGTCATCCCTTAGGAGTATATCATGTGTTTACTATTTTGTCTTGTCCACATCGTAATGTATGGACCTTTGATGAACATTGTAGAATTTCCATGCTGTACAATCATATTACATGGATTCATGATCTGAAGTCTGTATTCACAATATGTCATGTGATAATTCCACGTTGGATGTATGTACGGTTCCAGATCTGCCTTGCAAAGATTCTAGGTGAACGCTCATTATTTCTTAGACATGATTTCCTTGTGGCTGTAGCTAGACTCAAACATCTGCTTATCCTTCCTAATTTCACACCATACCTCTCGGCTGTGTCAATGGGGTGTGTAGAGGTCAATACTAATGCATATGACTCCAATATATCTTTAAAGAATAGCCAATGTGGAGGAGGGAGAGGTAGAAAGAGTGAGGCTTTTTACACAGGACAAGAACTCAGACCCTTTCTATTGTATCTTGATGGTACTGCTGAATTGCAAGATAATAGCATGTACACTTTTGTAGATCATGTTCCTATCAGCCAAGTCCCAACATCAGATACTGATAACATAGTTGTCACCAATTATCCTTTGAATCTATTAATGTTGAGATTGCCAAACTATATAATTGTCACTCTGCTTGAACAGTATGATTTATATCTTCCACGTAAATCTTCTAGCATCATGTTGAATAAGGCAATTCACACAATAAGATCAAGACAGGAACATGATCCTGTTATAGTAAGTGTGTTCAAGTCAGCACAAAAACCATCATTGAAAAGAAAGCATCATCAATCTTCAGTGGAAGTTCATACGGAATTTCCACCAACTAGTCCTTCTCGTAAATTGCGTGACAAGATTACTCGAAACTTTTGTTATGATACCTCTATTGAACAGTTGACTGAATATGGTTGTGCTGTGTGTGGACAACTGGTTCAAAGATCCTTATTAGCTACAACTGTAGAAGAACTAACCTCAACACAACTAATGTGCTTAGTTAGAGACAATGAGAATGTGACAAAGAAAGAGCGAATGACAAGTAGTGATCCACACACAATAATTCCAGGTCCTATACTTGCACCTAATTGTAAGTGGATATGCAAAGTGTGTTGCAAGTCTCTAAAACACAATAAATGTCCAAAAATGGCTATAGCTAACAATATGTGGTATGGAGAAGTACCTGTTCAACTCAAAGATCTGACATATATTGAAAAACTTCTAATATCAAGAGTAAGACACAATAGATGTATTGTGAAAGTCCTAAGTTCAGGCTCACGTAAGATGATTGCCAATGCTATATCATTTCGGCAGCCTTCACAGAAAATCTATACTACATTGCCTCCCCCTCCTACTGATTTGGATGATGTCATTGCCTTTATTTTCACAGGGCCATCCCCTCCTACTGAAGATGATTTAAAAAGGACTCCTTTGCTTGTTCGTCGCCGCAAAATATATGATGCTTTACATTGGCTGAAATTGAATCACTATGATTACATGGATCTTGACATCTCTCTGACCAATATCATGGCATATCCAGAAGATGTCCCTCCTGTAGTTATAGATTATCGACCTTCTTCAGGTGAACGACCATTTGAAGCTCGATCTATTGATGATACAGGATTGGATGATGGTACTTACAATGGGCCATGTCCTATGACTGTGCATGGAATATCAGGCAAAGACTATATTGATCTACCTATGCATGCTCTGAAAGCTCTAGCGTTGCAGCACCTACAACAGGGTGGCAAGGTAATGGCAGTAGGTCGTGATGCAAATCCTGAAACTCTATGGGACAATCCAACTTTATATCCTATGATGTTTCCTTGGCTGTTTCCTTATGGAAAGGGAGGAATTGGGTTAAATATTCACAAAGGGTGTATATCCAATAGCCTTCGATTGAAACATATGCTAATGTGTTATGATAAACGTTTTCAAACAGATGAGACATTTGCACTGATTGCATTCAATCATGAACAAATTAAGAATGCTACCACAAGTAGTTTCTTAATGACCAAACGGACTATGTTTCATTCTGTAGTAGATCGTTTGTTTAGCATTAATGTTGAAACTGTACGTAGCATTGCAGAGCGGCTACAGTTTGGAGAAACAATATCTCCTGCCTCTGAGGAAGAGAAGAAGTGCTATCAATTAATTCATGACTTGGATATGATAAACAAAGATGTGAATGGTTCAATGACATCTAAACGATACATGCGTAATGAGATATGGTCTCTCATAGCTTTGAAAGGTGCACCATCCTGGTACATCACTCTATCTCCAAGTGATGAAAAACATCCTATATGTATTTATTATGCTGATTCCAAGGAAGAATTTTTTCCTAATATTTTAGGATTATCTGAACGTCGTAAGTTGATAGCTGGGAATCCAGTTGCAGGTGCAAGATTTTTCCATTTAATGATATCCATGTTTATTAAACATGTACTTGGATATGATATGTCATTAGATATGGGGATCCAATGTAAGTATTCTCGAGGTTTTTATGGTCCTACTGATGCATTTTATGGCACTGTTGAACAACAGGGAAGGTTGACATTACATTTGCATATGCTACTTTGGATAAAGGATTGTATATCACCTCAACAGATACGTGAAATGATAATGTCTTCATCTTCTGATTTCCAAACCAGATTAGTTCAGTATCTAGAAGGTTGTCATCAAGGTGAGTTGAATATAGGATCACTTGATATGGTCAAAAAAATGATTGATGAGAAAGAGATCAATTATTCTTATAAAAAGCCCACTGAGACTATGCCAAGTCCTCCTCCAAGATATTGTAAGAAATATACGCAGACAAATTGTATGTGTGTACTTTGTACATCTTATACTGAGTGGGAAAACCATTACTATGAAACTACCGATGACATTCTTGTGAGAACAAATGTACATGTATGCACAGGAGCTCAGTCCAAAGGTTTATCAAGTTCAAGCAGCCCTCAACCCTCAATAGGATGTAAATCAAATAAACTAGGTGTTTGTAAGGCTCGATTTCCTCGAACTGTATATGAACATACTTTTGTAGATCCTCAAACAGGTTACTTACAATTGAAAAAAGGAGAGCCTATGATGAATAGCTTCACAACTTTACTAACATACCTGTTTCGTTGTAATACAGATGTTACCAGTCTGTTATCAGGCACTGCAATAAAAGCAGTAGTTGCATATGTCTCTGATTACATCAGCAAGTCTCCTCTTAAGTCCTATGTAGTTTTTGATACCATTTGTAGTATATTTACACGTAACTCCATTTTGATTGGAGGCACTATGGATCGTCAGGAAAAGGCAAGGAAAATCATGACACAAATAGTAAACTCTTTAACTTCAAAACTTGAGATTGGTGCACCAATGGCTTGCCTGTACTTGTTACAACATCCTGATCATTACACAAGTCACAAGTTTACTCCATTCTATTGGATTTCTTATGTTCATGAAGTTAGAAAGGCATGGAATACAGAAGATGCAATAATAGTTGAGGAAAATGAGAATCTTGTTTTAACAAGAACAAAGAACAAAGTTATAGGAACTAGTATTGTGTTTGACTATATATACAGACCAGCTGAGTGTGAAGATGTATGCTTATATGACTGGATAAGAACATATGTACGAGTATCACTCCCACGTAAGATACGTAACAGATTAATCCAGAACCAGAACTTTGAGAAACCTACCAATCTGATGTTCTTTCAAAAAGAACACTCAATGTATTATTCTCATGGAGTTACATTATTATCATCTACATATAACTGGGTTCCTAACTTTATTGGTCCCTCACTACCACGTACAGATAAAGGAGACTTCGAATTTTACTGTTCTACTATGCTATCATTCTTTCATCCTTGGCGATCTGGATTTGACTTGAAGGTACAAAACCAATCATGGTATGATGCCTTTGCAACTTACAAGTTTCAACCTGCTCATAAACTTGTGATGGATAACTTGAAAGTGAAATATGAATGTCTAGATGCACGTGATGATTTTTCACAACAACGGCGCCAATTATCCAAAGGCATAGGCCTGACTCCATTCACTAAATCTTATTTGTCCGAAAAGATTGTTGAAGATGTTGAAGATGATAATGGTATTGACCCCACAGCTCACTTTGAGCCATTTGAAAATAGTCTTATTGGAAAGAAGACATCTAAATGGGCATATGAAAGAAGTGTCATTGAAACAATTATGCGATCTACAGGTTGGCTTACACTCTTGACTATGACAGATAGCCACTTCTCTATGCCAGATTTTATAAATCCAGATAAAGAAAATGATGCCTCATATTGGCGTGTACAGGTTAGCAAATGTAAAGATAATGTTATTCAGAGTTTAAAAATATGTACTCAGAATAATATATCTGTTACAACTACTAGCCTCACTGAGTCCTCTTTCAATTGTGATCAGGGAAGTTCATCTAAGTCTGGAGTGAAAATTGTAGGCAATGAGTATCTGAGTAAAACATTCAAAGTTAAACAAAATAACTATAATCAACTTTTGAATAATATTGTAACATCCTACTCCTTGAATAAAGAGCAGGAAAAGGCCTTCCGAATTATTGCCCATCATGTTTTGTCAGATTCCCAAGATCAGCTCAAGTTCTATCTTGGTGGCAAGGGTGGAACAGGTAAATCACGTGTTATCAATGCTCTACAAGATTTTTTTGTAAAAATCAACAGAGCATCACAGTTTCTTGTTTTAGCTCCTACTGGATCTGCTGCTGCAAATGTAGGTGGCTCAACCTACCATTCTGTATTGGGTATTAATGATAAATCCAGTGCTACATCATCATCTTCTTCAATATTAGCAGTAAGAGAAAGACTAACAGGAGTCAGATATATTTTTCTTGATGAAGTTTCAATGTTATCATGTCATGACTTGTACAAAATTTCTGCACAACTTGCAAGAGCTTGTAATCTTAGTCATCTTCCATATGGGGGTATGAATATGATCTTTGCAGGTGATTTTGCCCAACTTCCTCCTGTTCTTGGTGGAGAGGGACGTTCATTATATAGTGGCTCAATAGGTAACAAAATCACCTCATTTCTTTCTCTATATGATCAAGAATCAGCGATTGGAAAGGCTCTTTGGCATCAGGTTACCACAGTAGTGATTCTTAAAGAAAATATGAGACAACGAAATCAATCAATGGCAGATGAAATGTTCCGATTAGCACTTGACAACATACGTTATAAAAGTTGTACAATGGATGACATACAATTCATTCAATCAAGATTAGTTGATATTTCCCCTAAACACCCCTCTCTGTCTTCACCAGAGTTTCATTTTGTACCTATTATTACAGCTTGGAATGCACAAAAAGATAGAATCAATGAACTTGGATGTGAACGGTTTGCAAAAGAGATTGGGCAAGAACTACTATCTTTTTATTCTGAAGATATGCAAATGAGTGATGAAAACCATGGTCAAAGACATAAAAAACACAACAGGTTCAGAGGAAACTTAACTCTAGGAGATCAGGAGATATTGTGGAATAGCTCGCCCAATACTTCAGACCATTTTGCAGGTTGTTTAACACTGTGTCTAGGAATGCCAGTAATCATCAAACACAATGATGCTACCGAACTTTGTATCACCAATGGTCAAGAAGGTTTTGTAGTTGGTTGGAACATAACTTTCGGGCAACATAACCAACAAATGCTAGAGACCTTATTTGTGAAACTAGACAATCCTGCTCGTTCTGTTAAGATTGATACACTTCCTCAAAATGTTGTTCCAATTTCTTATACAATCAAAGACATTACTTGTGTTTTACCAAGTGATCAGGCTGTACGTTTACGTCGGAAACAAGTACATGTACTGCCTAACTTTGCAATGACAGACTATGCATCACAAGGAAAGACACGGCATTTCAATGTTGTTGATCTGTCTCATTGCCAAAGTCATCAATCATACTATACAGCTCTTTCACGTAGCTCAACTGCAAATGGAACGGCTATCATACAAGGATTTAATATCAACAAGATCACTGGAGGCCTATCAGGCTGGCAACGTCAGGAATTCCGTGAGCTGGAATTATTAGATGATATTACAACCAGAAAATATGAAGACACTTTGCCACCTATTGTAATTGGTCATACAAGAAATACACTACTAACAAATTTCAGAAGCTGGGTAGGTATCGACTACAAACCCAAGCATATGCATCACTCCTTAAATTGGTCTTCACAAGATCCACTAATCCATAGTACTACTCATGAACTAGAATGGAAAATGATTGATAGATCTCAAAAGTCTAAAGATGCTGTTTTAGTTGCCTTAAATCACCAAATTGCAAGTGGCAGCAAAGGGATTGTATATTCAAAAGGTAGTAAGGAAGATGAATATGTTTTTGAAGGGCTAGACAAACTTTCTTTAGTTTGGGATAGTATTAACTGGAGTTGTGCATATGATTCAGTGTTTACTATTCTTTTTGGCATATGGAATGAAAAGCCAAAATACTGGAACAAACATTTCCATAACAATAGCTTATATATGTATGAACTCTCAAAAGGCTTTCAGAACATTAGAAAAGGTAAATCAAATCTTGCAACTATACGTAACAGTGTACGACAACAGATCCATACCAATGATCCAGTACATTTTCCAATGGGTCACAATTATGCAAGTGTTAATGAACTACTTCGTGTATTGCTTGAGGAAATGTTCCCTATAGGATGGATAGATTGTAACACATGCAACATAAGACAGGTTGTTGACCTGAATGCATCAATTCACTTTGATATCTTGCCAGGTACTAAACAATCAATAAGTGAATGGGTGAATAACTTTCTTGAACTTGATTCGCCACCTGTCTGTACCAATTGTGATATCCACTTCAATGGAAAGATTCATTTGCCTAACATACCACATGCACTTGTGTTCGATATATCTAGTCTTTCAAATGATTTTCAAATTTCTCCCATTATTAAAATTCTCAAGGGTACTCGCAATCGAATTCTCAAGTTGAAAGGGATTTTATATTTTGGGAATAATCATTTTGTTATGCGTTTACTTGATCATACTGGAAATGTATGGTTCCATGATGGGATGACAAACTCTGGAAATTTTGTTTTGGAAAGTACTGATAGTGGGACTATGACTCTGAATACACACAAAGATAAATGTGCCTCTATTGCAATATACACTTACTAATCATATTAGTGTTTTGAGATCTAGTTTGGAACAAGGAGTATAATAACTGTCCTAGAAATGATTTACTGGTTGCAAAATGCTGAACTAGAATAAAAGACTGGTTTGAAATAGTGCAACTGGTGCACAGAAACAATACCTAATAATCATCCTACTTTCAATTCAACCATTTTTAAAACTTGTGCAGATTTTTTGTGAATGTACTTATAACATATTAGATTACAAAATTCATATCTACCACTCTTGGGGTCCACATTACTTGATCTAGTGGTCAAGAGAGAACTAGATATCCATACTATATTTAGTATATGTAATAAATATCATTTCATGGACTGGCTCAATTTGGACATGGTATAATTTGGACTGGATCATATATATTAATATATTGAGTCATCTAACATTAGTAAAGGACTCGTCCTGCCACCTGGTGGCCTACTCCTGCTGGTCGTTTTTGAACGACACCGGGCCTCGGTTCGGATCGATGTGTACGTAAGCCAGCTCAAGATGACTCACAATCAACTGTCTGGTTTGCGATCAGTCTACAAATGCTCGCATCCGAGGGGCCAAAGCGCTTCGCAGTGCAGATATCAATCCGTTCACCCATCTCCAGTTTGTTCAGCTTGGTTTCGGTTTATTCCACCTCTGCATGAATCTAATCTGGGCAATCCTACACATTCATTGGGGCTCGATTAGCGAACCTGGCAGCTTATCATTTTTCTTCACCGTCCTCGACCGCACACGCCTGGGTTGCGAACACCCTCCTCAGTACTCTCATGCAGATACTCAAAGGTATCGTGCTGAATGCTTGGAGAGCTGAAAGGGGACATGCATCTCTCGCTGCATTTGCCGCATCCAATCCATCTCCCGAGCAATTATGTCGACTTTGTCATGATCCGGAAGCGTTTGAAGGTATTCCAGGGGAAGTTGACAGCCGATCTCTTGAAATGTATGGTGCTCGAGCTTGTCTAGTGTGTATTTGAGGACAGAATCAGCAGGGTTGTCGGTATTCATGGCATGATCGATGGCACAGACAGACGTGTCACGCACATCTAATCACGTGTTTGATCACATGCAAAATTAATCGTTATTATATAATCTCTAAGTATTTTCATGCAATAATCTCCCGTTTTCTGATTGGCTAAAATTGAGAGTGGCGTGAGAATCCGCGCCTCCCGATAAACCATGACAACTTTTACCCACCTAGGGCACGACTTTCTCGGCACCAATAGTAGCCTGACAGGTACCCTTCCGATGTCGAGCGGAAGGTACCTCTTAGGCCCTAGGGTGTGACGTTCTAAAAATAGACGCACCTCCGGGTAGCTCCTGGGCGGCTTGCGTACCTCCCACGCACCTCTCGTTGACTACGCATGCACTCCCGGAACCTCCTTACCTTCTGCTGCCGTTCCCTGGTGGCCCTTTCAACATCCTCCTGACGAACGTCTCCCGAACCTCCCGCGTACGCCTAACCTTATGTTTTTTGCCAACAATTTTCACTCATATCACACGTTTTTCCACATGCCTTCTTCACGCGCCAGTCAACGCAGCTCCCAGTCGTCTACATCAGGGCTTGGTCGACACTTTTCTAGTCCAAAACGGCCTCGCGACAAGTGAAAAACGCAGACGGTCGTTTCGATCCCTGGCCAGCATGCACGACACCAGCAATACCTCTCTCAGTTGAAGGACCTCCTCGAAAATCGGAAACCTGCGCACGATCTAGCCTCATCCAATGACTGTGCCCCCGCTCTTGATGCATCTGATGTCCCGGATGCGACTGTCAACGCGGGCGATGACGTCGGCCCTCAGGTCGACGATTTCCCATTCAATCCAGTTGACTATTCCGTCGAATTCGACGACCAACCTCCCCCACCTGAGCCGCCCGCCAAGAAACGACGGATCCAACCTGACGCATCGACCGAACGACGTTACACCCACTGGAAGACCATTCTTCCTGACCTCGTCACACCATACCTCAACTACCGTACACGGACTCTTGGCAAACGGTTGGAGGATGTCCCTCAAACGATCACCTTGTGTACTCGCCCGGAATGTATACACAAGACTACAAAAATTATTTGCCTACTTTTCGACAGTAAGTTCACCTATACCGCGTGTTCTGGCCATCTGACGTGTTTCAGGATATACAACGGTTGATGTCGTGGGCTGCAACTGTGCTCCACAACCCCAAGTTCTTGTCCATCATGGTTTATTTCCCTCGTCTCCTTCCCAGCCTCGTTTGGCGGTATCGGTGGAATTACTTGGGTTGTATCGAGCGCTTTTTGAGCGTTCCTGTGACGCTATCAATGCTCTCGCTGCCGCACTTCATACACACTACGTCCGGAGAGGCTTTTATGTTGTGAACAAGGCGGTCAGTCCCTCAGATTCTACGAACCGCTATCCGGCCAGCTAATCGATCATAGGGTGAAAAGGTTCAAGATCCTTTTCGCCGCAGCCTTTCTAACGCCGTGCAGTGGTACGATCTCTTGCAAGTCGAAGTCGAGAAACAGATAAACGGCGTGATTCAGAAAAGCCGTGATAAGATAAGCGCCTCAAAATCTACATCTCACGTTGCTCCCACTGTCATGCCGGATACGGCTGGCTCACCAGCGGGTTCCACTCATCACCCTCCTGATTCGTCTGCCTTATCTCCAGGCACATGTTCGCCTCTCCTTGTTCAGCGCTGTCCTGCCTGCTTCGGTGGTACCACGTTCGGAAGGTCTCTAGCAGAAGGCGGAGACTTCCATGTGGCTACCGATGGCAACTTCCATCACCGCCACCGTCGCTCCGCCGGTGATTGCCCTACCTTTTACGACCCTGCATACTTCCTCTCCAAGGCCGAAGTCGATGCTATGGGCGAACACATCCAAAAGCAGCGCAAGAAGCCGACGAAGATTTACAAGAAGGACGTTCCTGATGAGGCGATCGACGTGTGCGAAGCGTCCTATGAAGCTGCTGATGGTAACAAACGCAAGGCAGATCCAGATTGTTATGACGACACTGGGCTCATGGCCCTGATCTGTCGCCACGACATTCCTTTGTTCTTCGCTAACATCGATTCGCCCGGAGAGCAACAGAAGTACGCAATCAGTTTGATCTCCCACCTTTTTTCCATGCTACCTCCCGAGGCTACAGTAGTCATCCTCTATGACATCGGCTGCGTCCTCCACAGGACATTATGCAAGGTACAGCTTTGTTTCCCTATTTTTTATATCTTTGACTCTTTGTCTAGTATGACATCCTTGACATCTCAATCGTCAAACGCATTCGTTTTGCTACTTCGGTGATGCACGCTTATGGGCACGAGTGGAGCTGTCAGCTCGTGTTTAACCCACGAATGGCAGTCGGATTGGGACTCTCGGATGGCGAAGGTACGGAACGCCTCTGGTCCAGGCTAATTCGATTGATTACGATCGAGCGCTCTTCATCGGTATGTCATCAATCCTTTTGGGTTAATCTGACCTTCGATTTGTTGTCAGCGCAACCGCCGCATTTGGTTAATTGACCGCCAGGCTGCTGCAGTTGGTAACGAGATGCGCGATGACCTTGGTGGATGGATCAATCGCCGCCTTCGGCGTTTTCTCCGAGACCACGAGGATACAGCCCGCAAACAGATCGAAGAATGTCAGTACAGCCCTGAAGAGCTTGCGAAGCAGTGGTCGGACCAAAAATGTGCTCAACTCTCAATTCGATCCCGTACGTCTTCCTTTGTCACATACTACCGTGTTTAGGATCTAACGCGCATTACGCCCGACATGTAGATGCTCCCAACCGTCTCAAAAAGGAACTCGACGCAGTCATCACATTGCAAGCAGACCTTTCGGACACGGAACGCGCCATCCAAGCTGCAAGAGACGCGGTTGAAAAGGTGCCAGCTATGACTGACGCGTTAGATGTCCTCACCGGGTTGGAACGCACTTACACACGTCTAATGAGCAAGGTCGACACCCTCTACTCTTCCCTGAACGTCCAGGATGTATTTCCGGAACTCGAAGGGATCCCCTTTGACTTCGTCCGGACACTACTTCTGGCACGCGATCTCAAGATTAACATCCGCAAACGTGCGATAGGTTCCTTCTTCGAATGGGACAAGTTAGATCAGGCAGTTGGTGGCGGCCAGAAGCCCCTTGGTAAGCATCATATCGTGTAACCATGACAATATTTACGTGCCCATCAGGAACCAAACTCCACCAGCAAACGCGCAAGGCGATCGCAAAACGTCAGCCAGCGCTGATGAGCGCCATCCGCAAATTCAATTCGTATTGTACCGCTCTCCAAGGACTCCACGATCCCACATGGCTAATCCCCCTTCCTCGTTCCCTTCCCACCAAGCTTGCCGAGCTTCGCGCTGACCAGTCCTTGATGGAGGATGTTTGGATCCAGCCGGCGAGCAACAGTATCCCCCTTTGGATGGAAGATCAAAACCTTCGCCAGGGGATCCGTGGCCTACTCAAGCGTGACCGGTGCCTGGAAGAACGTCGCCGCCTGGGTATGGAGTCCGACAACTTGTGCCGTTGGTACGGCAATGAACTCGCGGCCTTAGAGCTGGCATTAAGAACTCCTGGGAGTGCGCTGATCATGTCTTCTTCGCTTCAAAGAGACTGACAAATTGTAGATGATATTTTTTCCTTGTCTCTCCAGCACCGGCGCGACCAAATGCTCCGCCTTCGTCCACGTTGGGTCACGCCACTCGCCTCGTTGGCACGCTTCGAAAGCCAGGAAAAGGAAGCAATCAGTCTTGCAGAGACGCTTTCTGGTTCCCCTTCCCCAATCTCCCCAACCTGGGTAAGTCCCACGATACTAGAAGAGCCCGAAGAACCGCCGGAAGAAGCCAATTTGTGGACCAACGGATTTGCCCATGACGAAGCCGAGGAAACCGAGGAAGGTGATGCAGTTGGGCAACCTTTTGACCGTAATGTCGTGCTCGAAGACTACTTCACCGAAGATCCCGCCTCAAATGAAGATATTGAAGATGACCCTCTTGCGTCTATCGACGCACCGCCGATCCCAATAAGTTGGGAGCTTCCTCAGGTACGAGTTTCCATTGTGAGCCTGGCATCAAATTAAGGGAAAACAGAACCTCACGTTCGATACCACGTTGTCCTCGACTGTTAACAAACTTACCACCCCTTCGGGATCAACCTCAACCAGGGTCCGACCAGCGTCAGATGGCTTCCAGTATGTTGACTTCGGACCCAATGACATCGCGATGCTCGCGTCCCCGACTGCGTGTATTGATGATACATGTCTCAATGGTTGTATCCCACTCTTGCTCTCGGAGTTTAGTCCGTCCACCGTCGACTCTTTCGCCATTTTCTCGACGTACGATCTCCCCTTCTTCCGCCAGTCACCGACCGACGATCGACTTTGGCGCACAATGTCTCGCAATCAATTCTGGCGGAAGAACACGTGGATCATTCCGATCTTCCGATCGTCGGGTGGAGGACATTGGGTTCTTTGCGTGCTCCGTGTTGCCCGCGGAGAACTCCTGTTATTTGACAGCTTTGGGGAATTCGGGAAACGTGCATGGTATCCCGATGTAGCAGTGTGTTTATTCCCTTTTTTCACCGTTCAGTTCTGGCTGAACGTCTCGCAGGACCTTACGAAGATGATTCACCGCCTGCTATTCCTTGCTCGCGAACATGTCTATGACCCCGGCATCGATCCAAGTCGTTGGGTCGCACGCCCTCTTGCAGTAATGTCACTTTTACGCAGCCCACTCATAGTTCTCACTGCTGGTCCGCAGATCGAGCCCTTACAAACGAATGGTTTTGACTGCGGTATTTGGGTTCTCGCCACCATAGCGTCGGTCATTAGAGGGTTTGATTCACCTGCCTTGCACGAGACAGATATACCTACATTTCGCCAATTTCTGTATACACTAGTACATCCAGTCATCTCCGTCTAAATACGATACATCCCCGTTATCCAACGCTTGACCCTCCAAGTACCGTAATCGTAATATGTATGCACGGCAGAATAAAAACGCATTGGCCACTTCTTTGTGACGCCTGAAGGGACACGCGGCCGCCTGCGCCTTAAAGTGCTTCCATTGATTGAGCCCAGCGAGGATGAACTTGTCCAGTTCGTTCAATACGGCCTCCGTCTCACCTGCCCGGCACCTCGCTGCTCGAATTTGCCTGGTCTCGAGTTCCACCCGGAGATTATGGCCGATGAGGGCATCCACCAGGGTCACGGTGGAGCACGCTTCTGTCATGGAGTCCTCGGGTTCGGGGTGGTTGTACGGAGGCTCGTGATTCCATGACGATGTGTCCAAGGGGTTTTCTCCTTGAAGTGCATTTCTGAATGCGACCGAGCGAGGCAATGTTTTGGTTCCTAGCCGCAGCAGATCATCTGGCAGAATGATTGGGGGTAGGGAAGGAGAACGACGGTTGCAGGTAACGCTAGAGTTGAGTTCTCGTCGCTTCCTGTAAGATCGATGGTTCTGTAGAGAGCGCGCAGCCTTCGCACTGGCGTAAATGTCAGCAATGATATAACAATTGAACCCGAACGAAACACAGACCGAGATGAAGTGTTGTATGCTTGCTTCTGGTGCCGACGAACGGCTACTTTTTCAGCAAGAGCGCAATACTTTGCACGCCGTCCCATGGAGTGACTGAAACGAGGTAAGCCTTATCCAATCAGCACCCAATTTGCTAGTGCTGGAAATACCTCGATCCGTCATTCAGTGGGACTGTTATTCACATTGTGATTGGCTTGCGAGATGAGTTGTTCCAAATACGATTCGCCGATCGTAAGTGATTTGTTTATGTCAGCGTAGTGCTTCTGCACCTCCCCAGAGCTGCTCCGGAACCTCACGAGCCTCATGGACTCCACGACGTCAGCCAAGCACAATCCAATAAGTAAGTGAAAACCCCTTTGCAATGTTCTTCCTTCTTCTTTTTTTCTCTCTCTCTCCAAGTTTGCTTCCTCATCGACACATTGTTCCAGATCTCATATATCCTTTTGCTGGCTCCTTGTGGGCTTTCTTGTCGTCCCCGCATGTATGCCTTCCCATGGTTGGCAAGCCGTAGTACTCACCCAAGGACACTCACAATTCAGTGACACGCTGGTCGTCCAAACATTCGGGAATCCCACGGCTGAACCGCTGAGTGAACCATGCCTCATCTGGAGGACTCGACAATTAAGAATTGGGTGAAAGTATCTCGGGCTGACATTCAGTAGGTCCGTTATTCAAATCGTGATTGGCCACAGCCATGGACACTCAGTTCAGCGGGACTGTTATTCAAAATCCAATTGGCTACTCGTAAGCCAATCGGATCACCGTAGTACCTCCGCCCCCCCGCAGAGCAGCTCCGAAACAGCGCGGGCTTCATGGGTGCACGACGTCGAACCGAGAAAAATCTAATAGGTAAGTGGAAAGCTGTTTTTAACGTTCTTCCTTTCCCCTTTTCTCCCCTTTCCGACGATGTTCGTTGCAGATCTCATTTATCTATTTGTTGGCTACTTTGCAGATTTCCCAATCGTCCCAAACGTTTAAAAGTGCCTGGGACATACGTATCCGTCCCCCCGCCTTTCTGTGTACTCTGTGAGGCTCAGGAACACTCGTTACCGTCTCTCCCCGTGATCGAGGTAAGTTTCTGCCTTCATGACCGTATGATTTCACTGATCTTTTGGCAGTACTCTTTCCCTGTATGGCTGATACATCCATCCCCATCGAGCCCACTTACGTGGTCCAGCAAACTGGTGGAGGACGTCGACGAAGTCCCACACCAGTTCTGGAGACCCCGACGCGCCTGCGCCCTCGACGGCGACCCACATACGTGGACTCTGAGGATGTGCGTAAGACTCTGGGGATCCGCTCAAAATCCAAGCGTTCAGCTGCCGATGCTCCCTCCGAAAAAGGCGGCTCTGATGATTCCTCTCAAAACATGCCCGCCGCGTCAAGCGGTACTCTTGCTACCTCGCGTGCGTTACCACCAGTGCCTTCAACCTCTGGTCAGCCCATCCCCCCATTGACGTCCCGCCAACCTTCACTCGCGCCTCCTGATGATCACGCTCCTGCGTCCAGACACCCTTCGCCCCAACCGAATATCCCCCTCGTGGCGTCGGGTCCAGCTTCTCGCCCACCTTCCACAGCTCCCTTATGCTCGCTAGCCCCTCCCCTTGTATCATCCACCGGTCTTGCCCCTCCATCCTTAGTCCCTGTGTCCCGATGGCCTTCACCCCAACCAATCATGCCTCCCCTCGTGCCGGTGGGTCATGTATCTCGGCCACCTTCCACGGCTCCCCTGGATCCTTCCTTGGTACCATCAAATGGTCCAGCCCATCCGTATTTAGCCCCTGCGTCCCGATGGTCTTCGCCCCAACCAATCACACCTCCTCTCGTGCCAGTGGGGGCAGTGTCTCGACCACCTTCCACGGCTCCACTTGATTCCTCGCTGGCACCATCAAATGGTCTTGCGTCTCGAAGGCCTTCACCCCAACCGATCACACCTCCCCTCGTGCTGGTGGGTCCAGTCTCTCGGCCACCTTCCACTGCTCCCTTAGGCTCGCTCACCACACCTTCTGTCCACGTCCCCCTGGTGACGCCGATTGGAATCGCTCATCCACAGTTACACGTTTACCCTGCACCTCCTGCAGGGCCTCGCAAGCCTTCCATTTCCCATACCCTCCCCCCTCCTTCGGATGACGAACTGCCTCTCGCATTTGAAGGTTCCCCGAATCTCACCTCCGATGAACTTCCCAATTCGCTCACAGAGGAGGTGATCACTGTTCGCCCGTCGATCCCCCCCATCACTCGCGTCATTCCTCCCACCCCACTACATGCAGGACCTTCCACCTCGGGTTCATCTCAGTGGTGTGACCAGTTGATTGCACCCAACCCCGATAATGCCGTCGAGGCAGATCTTCCTCCCACTGATTCCCTTACCACCTCCACCCCGAGCACACCCTCTGGTGGTCGGCGCTCGGCAGAGACTCAGGCTGTCCTTGATGCTGCGTATGTCGAGCTGGACACCATTCTTGACCACGTGTCGACTCAAATCTCGCTAAGTCCGCAACAAGTTCTGGACAGTTGGCACAAGTCAAGAGGCCGCGTCGTTAATGGTGTCAATCACTGGAACGTCTACCAAGTTTATTTCAAGGCACACGAGGAGCAAGAACGGCGACGCATTGGCTTCTCTACGGAAGAACCAGGTATGTCTGACGTGCAATCTGTCGTCAATGACTCATGTGTGTCTAGGCACTCCTTCGACCATGAGTCGTTGTTATAAAAAATTCATCACGGACCATGCCGACAGCTGGAAGGACATCCTTCAAATTTACGAGCTCGCAGAGGTCACAAAGTCCAGCCAAACTATCTCCCAACGTTCTCAGACCTTCAACCGATTTTTCCGCAAAATTACTGACTTGGTATGTGCTCCGAAGAGTGAAACTACTTCCAACTAACTCATCGCAGCTGGATGCGGCCGCCAATCGCCACGGCTTTGAAGCCGCTGTCGTGATATGTGGTAATATTGTCAATGAAGATGCGTCGCTTGGCCACTCCCATACTACACCGGGCGCAACCCAAGTAAGCTCAAATGACGACAATATATTGTATTATACTAATGTGTCTACAGTTCTGGGAAGACCGTTGCCGAGCTTGCCCAGACAGCATCATTGGGCACATGAAGGCACATGTCTAGTAAGTCCGCAATGAAGCAATGTAGTGTTCCCCTTTTTGACCATTTGTCAAGTAACGGCGTATCATTGAATGCTGTAGAAGAAGCTTTTGCCGACGACGAAGAGGTGTTGGCGCCTGCAGCTAATACGAAAGCGCCTTTGCAGCGCGCTGCACCCAACGCTGTGCCGAAGCTCCGCAAAGATCTTGCGGTTGCTGACGCTATAGTCGTCAATGACTCCGACGTGTCCTTAGACACTAGTGTCGATCCGACCGCGTACATCAAAACTGCCATTATAAAGCTCGTCCGTAAGTATCTGTTTTTGGTTTGTGTATATATTGTCTGACGAGCTATCTAGGTGGGCGGGGAGTAGACGCTACCAAATTACTTGGTGGAAACTTTCCGTGGAAGACTCTCCTTGGTTTTTTGGTGGAAAAAGGGCTCGTCATGGAGGGCTACCCTTATGACGTCTTGATGCCTGGCGACAAGCAGGCAGGCACGGCTCGTGCGAAGGGCCTGAACAGTCTGACGTTGCCCCAGAAACGTGTTTTGGCATCGGCTCTTCACGGCAAGCGCGTCACCCTTACGAAAGTGACAAATTCTCGTGCACACGGTAAGGGTTTGCAACATCATTGGCGCATCATCTCACTTATGACTTTTAGCTGATCTCATCAACAACCAATCACCCGTCATTCTGGAAGAGGCGCCCCCTTTGGGGTCCCATCACAGCCGTGGACGACGGATGTTTGGCAACGGCACATGCGATCGCGAGGGTCTTCCTCGAATCCCGTCGGATGGTGTGCGCCTACGGGTCAAGAAGCGCTCCAAAAAAGACGAGGAACGATACATTGAGATAACGGACGACTCCTCCCCCGTCCCTATTAGGAATGTCAAACCTCCTCGTCGGTCTAAATCGCCAAACGACGTAGTTGAAATTACGAGTGACGACGAGGATGCGTCGGTATTCGAGGTCGTTGACTCGCATGACGAAGGCGATGTGTCCAAGAAGCGCAAGGCGAAGGGCAAGATGGCTTCCAGGCATGTTGCCAAAAGATCGAAGAAGGACGTAGATCCATCGAGGCAAGCAAAAAAGCGGTGCGACAAGAAAGGAAAAGGGAAGGAATTTGTGGACTCCTCTGACGACGAGATCCTTCGGGGAAACATCTTAACCGGTGCGTTTCTATTTGTGACCTTCCAGATGTTTGGCTCACTACTATGGTTGCTTCAGTACCCAGCTCAGAATCCCCCCCTGAGATTCCGAAACGTAAGAACCCTGCGTATGTAAAAATTAATACTGAATAACTATTTTTAGCCCGTCCCAAACCCCGGATTGTCCATCGAAAGGACGGCGGCAGCGACAATGTTTTCCAAGTGGCTGGATCTTCGCGGGACGCAGAGCAAGCTGTCACGGGATCGCTCAAGAAAGAAGTCCACGGGCCTGTGGATGCAAGGGATGCCACCCCGCCTTCACCTTCGCCACCCCGCCGCGTTCGTGAACGGCATGCATCGGAGGGGTTGAATGACGCGCTGATCCCCAATGCCGCACAGCAACAAGCGAAGCGATCGCCCGCCCCCACCGATGGTTCATCTGCCGCACCCTCCGGGGGTGAAGTGAACATCGCAGCCACGGGCGCCGAAGCGCTTGCTCCCCCAAATGCGACACTCAATCAACACCCTCGCCTCTCGCCCGCCCCCACCATCTCTCCAGTAGCGGCACCCTCTGGTGAAGTCAGTGCTCCAGCCATGGGTTCTCAAGTACCAGTCTACCACGCCTCACCCGCCCCCACTGACCCTCAAGTCGCCACAACATCCGTTCAAGGGAGCGCTGCAGCCGTGGGCACTCAAGCTCAAGTGCAAATGTACTACACCTTGCCCGCCCCCGCCAATCCTTCACTTCCCGCACCCTCCGGTCAACTGGCGTCTCATGCGCCTGCTCCCAACAATCTGTCACTCCTTCCAGATCGACAGCGCTCGGGATACCACGCCGACCATCCTCAACCTCACATGATGGGTAACATGAATGGGTATTTTTACCCCAATGCGGCGTTCCCTCCGTTCTTTGGCGCGCAGGGCCCGATGCAATTCCGTGGGATGGGATACCACGAGGGGCAGAACGCGGCTACCATGGACATGCACGATCCGTATGGGGTTTTCAGGGGCAACACGATTGGTCCCGGCGTTCCCGGCATTTACCAAGGTGCTGATGCAGGTGGCCAACCATATATGAACTTCCCTGTCGATGTCGGACTACCCCCTCTCCCGCAGCCGAATATGCAAGTCAAGCCCCCATCTCGCGGCTGAACGGCGGGCAATAACTTTTGGTAGATCTTGTACTCATCTCGATCTTGACTCTATTTTGGTGTACATGCTTCATACAGAATGATACTATTTTGGGACATATTGTTCCGCTTGTGTACTTTGCAAATCATCCGAGGAAGCGACAGATTTCAGATCAGCAACGAGACTATGATATCTGGGGAATCCTTGAACTCCCGGCTTGCTTCCAACCCACCATGTCGAGCCCTACAGTCAGACTGTTGCTGCCACGAAATGTCGTGCTCCACGCACTCACTTTAAGGTGCGAGAACAGCGATGGACCTGTGGTAAGTGTATTGTCAACGTTGAGATCGCACTCACTGTTTTGCTAGACGTTTCAGATTGAACTTTATGACTCGGGAGCGCGAGTCACCGATGCGCACACCGAACTCACACCACAGCCCACCCCACGTCGCTCAGCCACCGTGGTTCCCAAAGTTGAGCCACGTGCTCTCAAGGAGTTGCCTGGGCGCGACACTGTTGCCGTTCGCGGCCCCTCAGAGGACTTCACGACGGTATACGAGACTGATGCGGAATACAGGGCACGACTCGCTCAAGTGAGTGATATAATGTAGTAGTATATGAATGGGATCTAATGTGATTTACAGAACAAGAAAAGGGCTTTGACGGAAGCCGACATCGGTAGCCCGACACCGCGCCCATCAGTTGCGCACGATGGGCATGCGCGAGATGCGAAGCGGACTCGACGCCGGACTGTGAAGGAAGCGTAGGTTAGTTGCCTGGAGATAGTAATAAGTAGTTGATATAGAGTTGATTTTTTTTGGAAGTACACCATTCATGCACGAATGTCTAGGGACTTCCCGATATAGACCATTGCGCACGGTTAAGTGTACACGCGGGGGAAAACTTCCAATCACGGGAGTCCAAGAACGCAAGTTATATTTTTTACTCAACGGAAATATGACTACATAGATCGATCGAGCAACGTTACGAGGCACGAAGATGCGGCAATAAGACCATCAATGGAGACGTTCCGCCTCATCCATGTCGATGGCCTCAAGCACGCGAGTCATCGCAGCGTGAAGGGAAGGCGTTCGACTATAACAGGAACGACTAACGCCTGTCACGAAGCCAGTGGTGTGGTGCCTGGGTAGCAACGGTTCAGAAGGCGATGCAAATGAATAAAATATGCTTACCATGTAGAGAACGCACCGACTCGCGTGCCACGTGTCACGACGTAGAAAGGACCTTTGGATCCAGCCCTCGGGACGTCAAAGGCAAAACCTTGATAGGTCTGTTGGTAGCGGATTTCACCGCTAACAACGACCGTCGAGACGGGAAGGTGGGGGTGGGTGGTGAGGGCGCCACCGATCTCAACGAGGGCGGAGGGTTGTGGAGCAGCCGGCACAGAAGTGGTTGCGGGTGGGGCGTCGGAGATGGCGGTGGGAGCTTCAGAAGGGATGGCGACAGGAGGGGCAATGGCGATGATGGGGGGGCTGGCCGCGATAGCTTCAGAAGGGATGGCGACAGGAGAGGCAACGGCGATGACGGGGGGACTGGCCGCGACCTCAACAACGGTTTGGAGGAGGACGCCGTCCTCTGGGAGGTCGTCGGCGCTAGAGAGCACGCTGGGAGAGCTAGAGGCAGTGGAGTCATTAGCGGCACTCTGCACCTGCGAAGCCTCGGTTGCAGTCAGTCCGAGCGCTACGAGCAATGAACAGATGGCGTCTAAGGTGGAAGGTGGTGAGTAGGAGTGGGTGGAGGGACAGACGGACTCACCAAGTTGAGCCTGGCGGGACATGGCGCGTAGAGGTACAACAAACTGCAGAGGAGGCGGCGGCGATGGGAGACTGCTGGCATGGAATGCTGGCCTTAAGTAGAAATCCCTGTTGGCCGTTTTTGGAGGTCCGGGTGGAGAGCGGCGATCGATGTTGATGGGATCCGCGTTTTTCAGCGGCGGGCGATGATTCTATGGGATCCGAAAATGATCTGCGAACGGTGGGTGGAGGTGAACAATGATCGAACTTAGGAGTGGCAGACCGCGGATGTAACGTAGATCGCCTGGGAGCAGATCGTCACACGTGACCTTGGTGGATCTTTGTTGAATCATCCCACTTCCTTGTCGACCTTACTTACATGGATACTCTGCGCGCAGTAGAAGTGTCAGCGTTCTCACCGAGCCCCCTTCTATCCCATCCCCACCATGCCAGACAAGTCCCACTTTCTCCGCGTACTCGTGCCTTCGTCATTCAACATGCATACGATGACGGTGTGTTTCACTCACAATGGGGGGCCGCCCATGGTACGTATCGCTTACCTTCTGAGCGTTGAGTCTGGTTGATCCCCCCTGCGACTGCTTCAGGGATTCCGAATGGATTTTGAGAAGCGCGGGAGACGAGGACAGTCCGTGTCAAGCTCATCGTCGTCTTCGCGTGCTTCACCACCTGTGGAGCAAGAACATCCCGAGGCGCAAAACGCGGCGGAGGAACGCGGTGACAAACCCAATGCCCATGGCAGTGAAGACGGTGCAGACACTCAAGAAGCTCATGAGGATCAAGGGGAGGATGCTCACGAGGCGTGTGTGACTCAAGTCGAGCACGACGGCGAGGATCCTCGTCAAGAGCACGAGGCAGTGGCAAGCTCAGCCAGCATGGAACGTCCTGTGCGTGCGGTAAGTCCTCACTTTCACTCTACACTTGCGGACGGCTGAGTCGGGCTGTGCACTACTAGATCTCAGGGCCCATGACCCGTGCAAAGAGGGGACGTGGTGAGATTGAACAGGGCCGTCAGGTTGTAAAGCGGTTGCGTGGTTGAGGGCACTGCGTGGCGCGTGCCAACAGCATCAAAATAGCGGTCAAAATAGCGGCTTCGGACATGTATTGAAGAGTTTTTCTGAATATAGTACGATTCGTGTTGCACCAACTCAGAGAATACATGCGAATGAGAGCAAAGAAAAAAAAAACCGGAAATGAACCAAAAAAAAAAATGATGCGTCCAAAGAAAAAAAAAAAACGGAAATGAAAAACAACATAAGAAGCGTCAGTGGAGACATCACCAGTGACGTGCGGGGAAACTCTCCAGGACATCCGGGGACATCTTGAGGGACATATCCTGATGGTCACTGGTATGTCCGCGATATGTCCGCGAGACTTGAGAGAAATTGTCGAAGGTATGTCGGATGTGCGCGAGGCTCTGGAGAGGACTTGCGATTAGGTGCGGCACGAGTCCATTGTCATATTTGGACTACAGTATGGACATCCAGAGGACTAAAGACCTGTGGGGATAGTTAGGATCAACATAAAAAGGGGGCCTGAGAGGGGGGGAGTGTCTCGGAAAACTGCTGCCAAGGGTGGAGCAAGCGCTTCGGCGCCCGTGGCTGCGATGTTCACTTCACCCCCGGAGGGTGCGGCAGATGAACCATCGGTGGGGGCGGGCGATCGCTTCGCTTGTTGCTGTGCGGCATTGGG
>JBBPSB010000199.1:0-35763 GCA_038093375.1 Xerocomus brunneocitrinus
TTCCTTAGTACCCTGGCGGGGATAGTTCTCCTTCTCAGTCTCTTCTTGGTATTCGGACCCATCTTCCGTGCGGGATTCGAGGTCAGAAGATCGAGAGTAGGAAGACGATGGGGAAAACGTGGATGAATGTCGATGCCGGGTTGACAAGGGTGTTGAGACATGTGTCGATGATACAACGTTGGTACCTTGCGGTCGTGAATGGCTATGTCGCAATGGAGGACCGACATTGGTCTTTCGCTTTTTGTGGACTGGTGTCTTTCGAATCCAAGATCCAACCATATCCTCCCACTCCCAATGCCCGCTTGCCCTCGCGTGATGTGTACGTCCTGCACGAGCTGAACGAATTAACGAGACAACAGGACTGTTGATCGGGTCCCCTCCAAAGCACCGACGTTCAGCTATATCCACCGCTTCCATTAGCTGTCGCTTGTATCTTGTTACGGGGACGGAGCCGCTCGTTTGGGAAGTCGCTATTGATGTCTCAAAGTGGTGGAGCGCACATGCCCACAAGGAGGCATCGAGCTTGAACAGTTTTTCGGAGAGGAAGGCAGACGAATACAACCTTAACTCGGAGAGAAAGGCTTCGACAAAGTCACCGAAGGCTTGACTCGCTTGAAACCGACTGAAGTACACCATTAACTTGGAAAACGTGGTTGGAACAGGACTTGAATCATCAAGCATGACCAAAAGGCTGTCGAAATTGTCGATCGAGTTACGGAAAGCGACAAAGATGTGCGTTGCAAAAATGATGAGCATATCCGGAAGGTCATTGGAAGGGCCTGGCGTTGACATTCGAAGACAATGAAGTCGAGCAGCGTGACAATCATGGAGTATATCAATGGCGGCGTGGATTCTTGATGATGCCAAAGGAGAAGAATCGGAATTATGTCGAATGAAGAGCAGGTCGAATAGATTCGACATCAATTCGGAAAGCTTGCCTCTGAGTATAGCAGTGTGGGTGTCACCTCGTAGAGCATCCGGCGAAGTACCCTCCGCCTCGAGGTCTGACTGGATTTGATCGGCAGTCTCACGGGCCCCATCCGAGAAACTCTGAGAAAGTGCGCGGATGATAAAAATGTAGGAGTCGATATCGCAGCTTTCCACAGTGCGCAACAATCTATCCAAAACCCTGGAGGTCCATATAGTGTGCGAGTTGCAGGAAGAAGATTGCGACAAGGTGTCTATCAACATCCTGCAGAATGCTGATGTGGTGAACAGCAAAGTATCTGAAGATGTCCCGGACAGCTTGTTTCCAGTAGTCCACTTTGCATGAAGGTCGAGGAGATAATTTGCATGGCCAGGATGTAAGGCTGGCGGTGGGTAATTCGAGTTAGGTGGAAGAAATGCTTGCGCGAGAATGATAGTCAAGAGATGTTTAGATTCGTGAACCAGGCCGAAAGAGAGGCAGTGGTGGAGCAGGGTATTCATGAGCGTGTGATGATGTGTACAAATGGATAAAATCATGGACAATGCATGGGATACAATCAAATATCTGGCGTTGCCCTAATCAGTCGTCAGTGCAATCAGAGATGACGCGACAGATACCTGCGATAATATGGTGGCACGGTCTCATAAATGCCATCAACGTCTAGTTTATCGTCGGATGAATCTTCATCGGAATCTGCCAGGGTGTCTTCGGGGGGCATGTTTCCACCAACGACCAGAGAGCACATAGCAGCGAGGCTAGGGATGCGTTCACTGTATGGTTGACCGAAGGTGACGTGTGCAATATTCTTGAAAGCATCACAGACCCCATGAATGCGTCTCGAAAGTTCAAACTCATCCGCAGAGCGAGTTTCGAGCATCAATTTCTTGTTCCCTCCCAAAAATGAGAGAACAGTGAGAGGAGGACGGCTAGCAGGATCCCAGCTCGATGGCTGCTTCGAATAGGTGACGCGAGAGGCCGCTGGAGTCTTTTGGAGCGCAGCCAGGCTGTTGCATTTGTTCCTAAGAGGTCTCAGCAGACGGTTGACGCGGGAGGTCGCGAGGTGAGTACTCTCTGCCATGTCAAGTTGCAACAAGTTCAAGTTGGACGAGACGCGTTCTCGCACGTGACCTTCAAGTCATTTCATTGGTCAAGCTACGTTACATTCATACACAGTGCACACATACATATAATCCAACTACGCACAATTACAAGATCCCCAAGGCCAAAGGCCAAAGCAGAACGAAAAAGAGGTGACGACCACCAATAAGTAAGCGAGAATCTGTCCTCAGGGATCACTGTCACTTGTCCCGCTGTCGGTTTCGTCATTCCCCCATACCGCAAAAGCGCGATGATGTTGGTGATCGTCCTCCCTCGGGCCAGCTTTGGGGTGAGAATGGTTCCTTATTTCAGATGCACTATCCGGTATCGTGGGTGTTTGGACATTGTCGTCAAGGTCCCTGTCCCGAGGGATCCGACTACGACCACTAAAGTATTGTTTAGCCGAATGGATGTCATCTCTGGCTCCCCGTTGTGCCCGGACCATGTTCGATAACGAGTCATCAGAGGAGTCCGAAATGGTTGAAGAGAGGGTCCCGGCCGAGCGAGAATGATCCGAGAGATGTGGAGGTGAGTGGGTGGGTCCTGCATACCGTCCAGGAGTGTCAACTCCTGAGTGTAACCCCGATTTTGATCGCGACCTCGACCTCGTTGAACGAGAGTGCTTGGGCGTGAGAGCATGGGTGACGGTAGCAGCAGCCACACCAATCCCAGAATCAGTTTGCAAGGCCACATCCCGTGTTTTGGTGGTCTCAAGCGCAAATTCTGCCGAGTCCTGCTCAGTTTGAACTTGGATCGTGATACTTTCTTCTTCAGTCAGAGTGCCAGCTGAGGAGTCATCAATATCAAACTTGTCATCATCCTCCACAACTTCGGCGTCACTCCCCTCCGTTTCTTCTTCAAGCGGTTCAGAGGAAAGCAACCCGTCTGGATTGGAACTAAATGCCGCTCTCCGCGAACGGCTCGTCTTTGCCGGTGCTTCCTCCACGACGACAAATGATTTTTGCCTCTGGCGTTCGTTCCAATTTAGGGTACGAGAAATCGAGTGGAACCAATCAGTGGATTGCTTGTCCGCGCATACTGTGGGGAATGGATATTTTGAGGCAGTGATCTTGATATGGTCGCCCTCTGTTTCCCAGGTCAGGTGGATTTAGGCGTTGTCATCCAAAAAGACAACTTACGCTTGAGTTCCACCCGTCCACGACCGTCAAACGAAACCCAAGCAGTACTGCGAGAGTTGTATGGGACACAGATTCTGAGTTCCATACTATCAGGGAGGAGCATCGGTCGGAAAGAGAGCGTGTGGGGACAAATGGGGCTAATGAGGATAGCTGGAATTTCCGGATGAACAAGAGATCCACCAGCGGAAAGCTTCGAGACAATTAGCATTTTAAGGTGGAAGAACTTTTGAACCGATCCCACCGAATACGCAGTCGACCCAGTTGGTGTGGCTACGCACAGGCCATCCGCTTGTACGGTGGTCATATGATGTTCGTCACCTGTGGCCAAGTCAGCATGAAACACAAGGTAAGACTGTCAACACAGACCAAAAAGTTCCAACAAACTGACGTAGGGACTTGGTCCTCGATCTACGACAAGGTCATTCAAGACTTCAAACGTCTCCACGGGACGGGTGGTAAAGCACATGATTTCCCTGTCCTTGGTGCATTTACCGGCGTCCGGTAGGACACCGCCTGACCAACCACCCTCGAGTGCTTCCCAGCCACCCTTTTTTAAGTCTTTCATCATGATCTCGCCAGTCTCGCCCTTCTTCACCGCTTTCCTACACTTGCCCTTGTCGAATATCGCGCGATAGACAGTGCAGGTGAACCGCATACGAAGATTTACTCGGATACCCGCATCAATGGCAGAGTCCACTACTGCTTGGTGATCTGCAAAGTCAAAGTTTGTGAGGAAGCCTAGAGAACCCAGGGCAAAGGGGAGGACGGGTGGAACGATGTGCTGGAACAACCACGACGTAAAAAGCACAGTTCCATCACCTCCCAGCTGCCATCCCATTAGAATCGTATGATGATGATTCATGTAAACACTCACTGTGATAACAAAATCGAAAAGGTGTGGGCTGCGACTGCACATTTCACTAGTCCAATACCGGAGTTGTCCCTCTTGTTGCACATGAGGGTCATCTTGAGATGTGAACGACGATAAAGACGACAGTGAATTACTACTCGACCTCCTGCTGGGAAGTGGTTCGAATAGCTCAGGATGGTCACGTTTAATGCCGGCAGCATCGAAGCGTCTAGACTGTCGTAGCTGGTGATCTACATAACTATGCGCATGTGTCAGATCATGATAAAGGCCATTAATGAATTGCTCACACGATAAGACCACGATGACCATGACGTGGCTTGAGCATAAGGTAAAGGGCGAGCTCGCGCGTTAACCTGATAAGTGTATTGTCTCGAGCCTTGGTCACGATGAGGACGCTTTGAATATTTGCGCGTATCCGGGCACGGCCTGTACAAAATGAGCCTGAAGCACCATGTCGAGCGCAGGACAGCCTACCTAGCTGCTTGCTCATTTCTCGAACACCAGCGGCAGTCTCCGCAAGCTGTTTCGTCAAACTGCCACTGTGGGGATCGTCGTCGTCATCGTCGTTACCGGACAAGACGTGAGTGCCATCTCTGCATGGGAACTCTACTGGTGTAGACGTGGAAGAGTTGGCAAGAGGGTGTAGGTGTTGTGGATGCTGGAGAGACCTGGCAACGCCGACGTCGATGCCAAGGGCTTTGTCCTCCTTTGCGTGCAACCAGTCCTGGAGCGATGCACCCTTGTCGAGATGAGAGTGCACGAAGCATGGTGATTTGTTAGGTCGATGAGAGGAATCCATAGACAAGGGTATCGAGTTAAAACTTGATGGAGAACTTGAGATGTAGATTGGGGTTGTACTGTCCGTAATAGTAGTGTCGGCTATCGTCGGTGATGATGTGGCAATGCCAGTCTGACCATTCTTATTACGAACCAAGTCGGTAGGTGAATGCCGCTCGACTACGACGTCGTGGTCCCAGGCAATGTTCGTTTGCAAGAATGGCAGAGACGTCATTGATGGCTTGCTACTTCGCCTCGATAGCGAAGACTGAATGACATTTTCGGTGGGTAAAAAGTCTATTTCCGTGTCAGAGTTTGTCCGGGATATGCATGGCGAGGTAGGTGGGGTACTGAAAATATCCAAATCAGCCTCGAGCGTGGACATCTCTGTTCAATTTGATAGAAGTCTGGTGGGAACGGCGAGTAGGCTTGGGAGTGACCAAGGGATCGATTGGGACGGCGTGTCGTTTAGCTTTCCCATGCGTTGTGAGGGTCCTGGTTTTATACTTGCCCATTTAATTCAACCCGAACATAGTCACCCAAGTGACATGAGATGTGGATTTTGAAAGTGAGTGCTGTACATGAAATTTGTAGTTGGTCAACACCTGATGGGGCGCACCGTAACCAGGCCTCGGGTTTTCTTACCACGATCATCACGACGATCGTGCAGCCCATCCCGATGTTGTACTTATCTTCACTGCACCTCAAGACCTCATGTTCACTTCTTACTCTGGAATGGTTGGTCTCGATGGCCCCGTGTTTCTAACATGTGCCATAAAACGTTAAAAGGGGTTATTCCGCAGGACTAATGATTCCATTCTTTGCCGGTAGACGTATTGAATCGCAGTGCCTTCTTTGATCAACACAGGGAGACTCGATTACGCTCAGTCATCTACGATCCCGCGTCGCAGCTTGCCCATAGCCCAACACCCCCGTCAAAGGGTCCGCGCTGTCCAGTACTTTGATTGGCACTGGCTTGCTGGTACTGATACCGTTGATTTCTCCGCCCTGGGGGACATGCAGTGCGCTCTATGACGGTTTATGCTATGCTTATTCCCTAATGGGTCATGGAACAGTCTCGAAACCCGCCATCTTAGAGCCGCAATGCATGTGGTTGTCTTCACGCTTGCGCCGGATGTATGTTGTTTCAAGTTCCGTGCGAGATGTGATGTTCTTCAGAATGCGCCTCGCGAGTGGGTCGCCTGCGACGCATCGGGATCACCATCAAATTCGAGCAGTTTGATCAGATATAATACTTGTAGTCAACACTGCTGAGCTGATCAGCGCTCATTTTTAATCGGAAACTGCCATGTGCCATATCGAGTATGAAGCAGATATCATCTCCGGGGGTTGTGTTAACATCCCCATATATGTCCATTCCCAGATGCAGGGTCTATATACTTAATCCCTTCCCTCAGAAGAAAACTGTATCACGCAACACGAACCTCTCGAGATCCCTGTAGTCCGACCTATCTTTTGCGACAGCCCAAAGCCACATGTCCAACTCCGGAAGAGTGATGTCTTTGATCCACTTTTGACCATCAGATAAGCTAGTTTCGTCCAACTGATGTACATAATCAACGATTTTCTCGCAGGCGTCTACAGCTGCGCCACGCAAAATATAGGCTTGATCCGGAGTGAGGACAGGTCCTTCTTTGGGTAGTGCTGTTTTTGGGTTCCTTGCTGGGTCCACCGCGGTGCCTGTCCCTAACGTCTCCCTTGGAGCGGCGAGGAGCGTGTTCACATTTGTGTCGTTCGCAGCATAGGGGAATAGACTCCGCAGCACGACATCTTTTGCTCCTGAAAGGTCCAGCACTCCCAGGTGAATAAGCAGAGAGGGGATGACGTTGTCTGTGAATACCGGCACGTTTGTGGTGTCTGGTAATGGAAACAGTGGTGGAGCTGATGATCCAAAGCGTATAGTTAACCCGTGGATGAGGAACAGAGCCTTCTTGAAACAATATATGGCTATTTCCGACGTCAGATACTACTTCTGGGGACCAAGAAGAAAACTGACGTATTCCGTCCACAATTGCCATGTCCTGAAATGCAGGGAAAGCACACACGAGCTGCAGAAAATTTAAGCCCTGATTCATCGAGTGTGAATGATGGAGAGACCCACATCATTCAGAATGTCATCCACAGTCACCTCACGTTTTCCGGAGCGCTTTGATGTTAGACTTCGCAGGACAAATGACCCCAAATCTGGCACACCGGAACGCTCCAATATTGCTCCAGTCTCATTTAATGTTATACTGATCAGTTTGACCAGATCGTACAAAGGTCCACCGAGCTCGCCAACAGTGACACCTGGCAACGTTTCGTGAGATCGTTCCACGTGTATCTTGAGAGACATGAGTTCCGCAATTTGATGCGGTCTGACGGTTTGCATTCCCTTTGCGGCGAGCAAGCTATCTTGTCCGCTAGGGGAGGACAAGTACATGCCAAATGCAAGTACTCTTATGTTGTCCCATGCACCGCGGCCAGTTTGTTCGTGAAGAGGCACACGATATCCCGAGGCAAAATTAAGGAGACAAAGGACACAGAGGAAGTTCAATTCAGCTAGGACAGTGGGAAATTTAAGTGGGAAATGGAGTCCGTGCTTGCTCGAAACACGCTTGAACGTGTGGAGAAATGACGGGGAAAACACTAGGCGCCTTATAGCATCATCTGGCACCTAGGATTGGAGATTTGTAAATGCCAAACTCTACTTGTGACAAGCAGATGAATTTCGTGGCGAAAAAGGGTGTGGGCCATCAGCGCATCAGCTCAATACTGGCACTCGTGTTCGCAATCCAAGATAGAGTTTTGATACGTGTGAATGTGCGTAGCGGAACAGCTCACCTGAATATTTTGAGCCTCACGAAGCTCCCTGCACGAGTTTTTAATCGCATCAACGTAATTACTTGGAAGGGGTACTGTAGGGTTTTGAGTAGCCATCATGATCGCCTTGAAGCTTGAAGCAAACATGGAAGTCTAATCGTACAATTCACGTGATCATGTGCCACCCGAATCCCGACGCTTCTACAGTATTTACTAGTACTAGTGCTCACTAACTACCATGAGCCTCTTCTCTCACTGTGGTGCAAGGAGTTTCGGAAGAGTCTATGCATGCCGGACCTTCCATTCGAGCATTCCATTCGCTAATGAAGGTCGATGTTATTCGTGAACATTGTTTGCCTCACAGTTGGGCTGACGTTTCCTTCAGGGATTCGAGACCAGCTTCTCGCTGGAGTGAAGCAGGCTATGAAGGTAGGTACAGAATGGTATTTTTGTTTCATTTTTTGACACACCCTGCCGTCTCACATGCAAGTAGAACAAAGACCGGGCGTCATCCATGACCTTGAGGGTACGTTCGCATTGTGAGATGTCTTGTGGTGATTCAGGCGTTCACGTTGTCACATACAGTCTGTACTCTCCGAAATATACAATCTGGACAAGTCAACAGGTTCCGAAGTGTCCTCTTCCGCGATTGTCGGTGTCCTGCGCAAAGCAGTCCTTCGGCGTGTTTGTTTTTGCTCCTTCATGTCTGGGGACACTATTCACGTTACGTACCATTTCAGACCGAGTCCGTTGCTCAATTCGCAAAAGGCGAGCGACCTGATCTTGCAGAAAAGGCAACTCAAGAAGCAGACATGATATCTGCATTCCTGCCGCCTATGCTCTCAGAAGCGGAAATAGACAGCGTACTTAAAAAGGTAGCTTCAAGTTACCTACGAGATGGAAATCCGAAGAAAGCTCTTGGATTAATACTCAAGTCATTCTATTCCAAGGTTGACAAAGCGAATGTGGATCCGAACTTGGTAAAACGGAGAGCTGAGGCATTACTGAATGTCTGAAATCGAACACATACCTACGGTGACGAGGCTACTATAGAAGTCTTGTATATACCCTGAAGAAAAATACTCCACTGTTCACTTTCATAAAGATGGTCCTATGGAGATACCCCAGATTGCGGGCTGGTTGATGCTTCGGCCTCAGCAAATACGACGGTGCCTGACTGAGAACCTATATCCACTGAAAGAACCAATCAACTCAGTGACACACTCTTTGCGAGGTGAAACAACATACACTGAGCATCACCTGTTCTAGTGTCCGGAGGGGATTGTGTCGGCACGGATAAAGGGGGTGGCATAGCGCTTTTCACACCAACAAGGTCATCCATACAACGGGTTATCGTATCCGATACCCCTTGCAAGATTCGTATTCGTTCATCAATTGCTTCTCGTGTGTTGCGATCCAGGATAGCTAATTGAGCGTCTGTCACATGACTACTACCCTGATCGTGTGACTGTGGGCCGACTGTTTGAGGGCAGGTATATGATAAGCTGGATCCAGGTGCTTGCACTGGGGGAATGGCAAGTGGAGATGGGCCAGGCGCAGCTTGTTGAGTGGTTGCGGGCAAAATTTCCGATATTTGGCTACTATCCAGCGGAATCAAAGTCGGAACCTTCCATGTCGACGTATCATTGGAGCTCGGAGCAACAGGTACGGTTCCAGAAGGTGGCGGCAAATGGGCAGGATTAGTTCCACCAAGACGTCTGAAAGCTGCTTGGGCGGCGGCTTCATTCGGCGTTTGTGAAGCATTTTGAGATTGCGATCGTGATGAGTTACTACCCTCACTGGCAGAATGCTCCTGGGCAGCTGCTGCACCTCTTTGATTAAGCCATCGTCGATCAAAATCCCATGGACGCCAGTCCTGGTTGGGTCCGACGAACCCACTGAACGGCGGTACAGGGCGCGAAGGTTGGGATACTTGCACTTGACCACGCGGTGGCTGACCTTGATATTGGATATTATATTGAATGACCACACCTGGCGCAGGACCGGGGGCCCAACCTTGAGTGCCGATGTTCTGTGGCCCTTGAGCTGGGAGGTGCTGACCCAGAGCAGCCTGTGGCGGCTGAGCAGCATTGCGCGCAAATATCCCTAAAACCCGAGCAAGTGCATCATTTTCTGGCTGCTGCTGAACCCCAGCCTGATGAAATCCAAAGAAGTTTGGAGGTTGGCGCGCTCCGGCCTGTGGTTGTGGCCGTTGAGCTTGTGGTTGGCGTTGCTGATTTTGTGGCGCATTGTCGAGGACGCTCTGTCGACTACAAAACAACAAATTGATATTGACTGAAAAACATCACATGGGGACTTACCATGTCGGGCAGCTTTGTTGGCGCTCGAGCCACGATCGCAAGCAGTAGAAGTGAAAGATATGTCCACAAGGCAACTTTTTTGGAGACATATTTGGTCCATCTGGAGAAGGTTGTGTCTCTGGCTGGGCGCCTCCGGGTCTTCCTTGATAAACCATCTCCTCACGGCAAATGATACAGGTACGATCCGTCATGGCTGACATCTCCTGTTCAGTTGCGTTTGGATAGCGTTCATCCATATTGCGCGTAGCTGCGCGGTATCGGATCAATGCGCGCAGCCTCGTGACAAACGAGCGCCCAGTAAGATACACGTCCCTGATGATGTTCAAGGGCAACCCGTACAAAGCCACGATAAACAAGAAGAACAAAAGATATGTTATGAGTTTGAGGAAGTCTGAGTTGGTCAACCAGCAATTGAGACAGAGCGTGTGTAGTAAAGAGGTTGACGTACCAGTCACCAGTTCGACGTAAAAGATCCACATGCTCTTGTTCTCCCAAGGAGGGGCGTTCTCTCCACCTCTCTGTTGCGCGCGGCGAAGATCAATGACACAGATCAGATACTTGGCTACAACATTCATAGCACTAGCCATGAGAACAGCATACTGTTGTATTGATTGATAAGAAATTCATTGCAGGACTGTGCACACTTACTTCATTCGCGAACATCATCATCCCGCCGACGCCATTCTTGGTAGTGCTATCGACAGCGTATGCGAACATGAATAAATCAATGAACCAAAGGATGGTGAATAAGCCGGTCATCCGAAGATGAAATAGCATTGGTGGGCCGGGATACGGGCGCTGATCCATCTGCCGCGAAATGCTCACGGGGAACATACTCAAAGGAGAAGGAAGAAACGCACCCATTCGATGCGGTCAGAAGCCAGCCAGTGGAAAGATTTGACAAGGAGCAAGAATCCGAACATGAGAAGGAAAGGAATGTCGAAATCATCTCGGAAAATGGTGAATGCGAGAAGTGACTCGGTCACAAAGAACCACAGACGGTCGTAAAGTCGCTAGAATGATCGCTATGTACATGATATCAAGTGATACAAGCAATGACGGCCTACCTCGACTTCTTGAGGCCGCAGGGGCCCAAAGAATATACGCTGAGCACATTGAGCGCACAGGAGCGCGACCAAAAGCCCAAAGTTGGCGAGAATCTGGAAGAAGTGAGACGGAAGGATCCTGTGCGTTGTAGATGTAACACTGACCAAAACGCTCCGATTACTCTTGGAGAGATGGATAGCAAGAGAGTAGAAGTTGCTATGCCTCCTGAGGGCACTAGCAATCGTGGCGGAGATGGCGATGGAGGATACCGTAGCATAAAGTAGTAGCTTGTGCGAGTTCAGGGATGCAAAAAACCTATTTTCTCTTGCCCGGAGTGCATCATTCCATGGCATGGCGGATGGTCGAACAAGTCGCAGTGAAGAATCGTTGGACGTGTCAATTCTCACGGCTATCCTCACTGAATAACACACATTGTTCAACTTCAGCTCTCGTCAACGTCTTCTATAGAGTCTGGACCGCCGTATAAATCAGATGGTCGCAACCGTCAGTCAAATGACAAGGTTACGCCGACGGAACATGGCAGACTCCAGGAGACTCGACCTAATTTCGATGCGCCCTAGGAGCATTTTGGCCCTCACACTATCTACTAGACAAATTCACACTTGCTAGATGATGTTTCGGCTCGCACCAGTCCCTCTGGATTGACACCTCGAATTCGACACATCAACGTGCAGCTAATCATGGTGGTTGTCCAGTAGGACATGACTCAAAGAAAGTATTGCCTGGAATCCTTGACGGATTCTCTCCATGAGTATACATGAGAGGCTGTGGAAATCTGGTGGTTCGTCGAAACCGTCAAAGCATTCCTAGTCTCACGTCTGCAAGGCGTATGTCTTGATAACGCACCATCAACCCCGCATACGCTTCCTTCGCGGAGGATATACATTGCGGGAGGACTTCGGGTGGTTATTGAAGGCATCATTACAGTTTCGACTAACCAAACCCATAAAACGCGAGTTCAGGCGACTTTCAGCGACGCGAAACTTGTGTACGGTAGTTCGTGAAGTCATTTATTTACAGGCCATTGCCGTGATGACGGTTCCCTATGGCAAACTGGAGAAACCCATTGGACTATGATAGTCTCTAGTTAGATTGAGTTCTTTGTGTGACTCGGCAATGGCCGGTGCCACCGACGCGTCGAATAAAGGATCGGGTATTGCGACGCGTCTTTGGTTGCGACTTCGAGATCAAGTGACATCCTAGAAACAAGTGGAAGACGTGCATCTTTTATCCTAGGGACCCGATGCCTCCGTTTCATTCCCCTAACGTTGGAGAGAAACGAAAGCAACCAGTGGACCAGACCAGCCGAAAGAGACCTGCGCTCGAAAGTCCCAACGGACGTAACGCAGGTAGTGGAAACATCAAAGAAGAGTATTGGATGATACAATGGTGCGTTCCTTTCCGACTCAATTATGTCTCGCATATATCTTTGTGGTCAACAGGCGGATGCCCCAGTACAAGAAGCACAAGACTTGGGACGGTGACGCGGTTCTCGTGCTGAACGGTACGAAGGGAACTATGTACGACCTAGAAGGCAAATTGTATGGAGCCTTTTCCTATTGTTACAATGCGCCGTTGAATATACCTCCACGCAGCGTTGGCGCTGGTTCTCTGAACGCTCCTGGAGTAAAGGAAGGCGGAGAGTATGGGTTCGGCGGGAGAGAGGTAGGGATTGACCATTCCATCTCGAGGGCGGACTATTTGTCTGGCAAGTGTTTCGGGCGTGGCTCCAAGGTGACCGCAATCACCACTGCCGCCACTTCCACATCAGCTATCCACAAACAATTTACTCCGCTGAAGCCTTCAAATCTTGTCACACCGTATAAAACACCCACGAGGAAGGTTGTGGACTTGCAGCCTGTCAATTTGATATCCGGTCAAACCACACAGGAGCCTCAAGGACCAAAGTCATACTGGACAGCAAATTGGTACGCATATAATACGTTTGGGTGATCACGCCGACAACAGCATCTAGGCGTCGGCCCCAATCCAGGAAACACAAGACGTGGGATGGTGATGCATTTGTCCAGCAGATCGGAAATCAGTTAACTGTGATTTCTGAGAAGGGTAAAATGTTCGTATTCAACTTCCCACCCTTTACTACACTGAGTGCATGTTTGGAATCACAGAATTGGACGTAAAGACTGGGATGGGCTCCCACTCCAGAATGGATATCGCTTTTACGCCGGAAATAAGGAGTTCGCGCTGGATTCACCTATTTCACTTTCACAATTGCCGTCGGTTATTGGTGTTGAGGCGGAAGCAAGCGATCAGGCTGAAGACCTTAGCTGGGACAAATCGTCGCTAACATCTACAGTCGTCATACAACGCGATCACTTGTCAAAAGAAAACATTCCTCAGGCGACAGTCTCCAAAATCTTCATCCCTCCCGCCTCTTTCTACAGTCCGAATCCTAAGACACTGTCAATCGGTCCCTTGTTAGCATTTCACACTCTGAAAGAAACCTTTTCTTAACCTTGGTTTCAGGCACGATCCTGATGCCGATGGTGCGGTGGTTATGAAAGCGCCAACTAGTGAACACGCAGAAAATTTCAACAAAAAGTACCATGGTCCACCAGTGGTTTCATCGGATCTGATACATCTACCCTAGGGGTTTGCCTATCGTTCCAGTTGTCCTCGACCCCATCATTGCAAAGCATTTGCGACCTCACCAGATCGAAGGTACTTTTTTGCACAGGGGGGTGATGGTAATACTAATGTTTAGGTCTACGCTTCTTGTATGAGTGTGTCATGGGTTTACGCAAGCATGAGGGACAGGGCTGCATCCTCGCAGATGACATGTGAGCTATGTTCCATTGTAGTTCCCGGGAAAGACTAACTGTTGTGGTATCCAGGGGTCTTGGGAAAACGCTACAGGCATGCGCCGTATTTCTTTTCAGCTCTTTGTGACTGATCAGAGATAGACCATTGCACTTGTCTGGACCCTCCTGAGTAAGGCAACTCAAGTACCATTTCTAGCTGTCTGACGATGGCGCAGAACAAAACCCTTATGGCGGCAAAGTGGGCGTTATTGGAAAGGCGTTGATTGTGTGCCCAGTATCACTCATTAATGTGAGTTTGAACATGGAGGCTAATGACGCGTCCTAAGTCTGGTTTCAGAATTGGCGTGCCGAGTTCCGCAAGTGGTGAGTCTCAGGTAGGCAAAGCTGTTCCTTGATGACACCGTTGCATAGGTTGGGTCGTGACCGTGTCGGTGTTTTGGCCGGGGACAAAGATAAATCCCAAATCAAGCAGTTTTTGAACTCGTATGTAAAGTACACTCGCAGGGATCACATGGATGCTCATGGATGTTTCGTCAAGACGCGTCCATCAAGTTCTTGTAATCGGTTACGAGAAATTAAGGAGTGTCATGTGAGTGGCAGTCACTGCGCAATATGTTCATTTAGCTGAACGCTCCGGTAGAAAGGACCTCACGTTTTGCAAGTGAGTGAAGAAGTCGCTTTCCGCGAACATATACCTGAAGCTTGAGCACTAGTCCTCCAATCGGGCTTATAGTATGCGATGAAGGTATGCAAAATTGCTGTCACTTTCTACCCCCTCTTTTTATCTCGAGATCCATCAGGACATAGACTAAAGTCTGCGAACAACAAAACATCTATGATGTTCAAAACGCTTCGCACACCCAGGAGAATAATTCTCTCCGGAACCCCTATCCAGAATGACTTGAGTGAGTTTCATGCAATGGTAGGTTTTTTCTAGTAGGACGTCCACCGCATACGTAACGACGTAATCACTAGGCTGACTTTTGTAATCCTGGTCTGCTTGGTGGGTAACCCACTTTATTCGCACGGCGCGTTGGCTCACCCTAACCCAGATGACCACAATACATTTCGACGGGTGTATGAAGTTCCCATTCTGAAGAGCAGGGCACCCGATCGTACCGCAAAGGAACTCGAGATCGGAGAAGCGCGGTCGGCTCAGGTATGCCCACAGCAATTTACTCATCAGTCGCCTCATGTGTCATAATCTAGTTATCCGCTATTGCGAAGAGTTTCGTGCTGCGGCGTGAGGCGACAATTCTGAAAAACTATTTGCCACCCAAACGTCAGTCCCCGCAGTCACATATTACGTTGTGTTGAACGGCAGCAATCGCAGATGAATATGTTGTGTTTATTACTCCATCAAAGTTGCAGCTCTCCATGTTCGCCACGATCCTCAAGCCGGAAAAATTGGACACTTTAATCGAGGGGTCGACTGCCGAATCGCTTGCTCTCATTGGAATGCTGACAAAAGTTAGCAACAGCCCGGTTCTACTAAAAGCTCAGCTCGACAAAGCCAGAACATCCAAAGGAGAACCAAAAATACGTCCAGGTATCATGGAAGCGGTAGGCCTTCTTCCGGACCGAGCCCAGATCGAAGACTTTTCTCTCAGTGGTAAGCGTACCTGAACTTACACGATACGGGATAATAACGCATACACTGAAGGTAAACTGACTGCGCTAGAAAACCTCCTTAAAACACTTCGTCAGGTATGTCGGATAGATCTATGTTATCCCGCAGCTGAGCAGCATGCAGCACACGGAAGAGAAATGTATTCTAGTTTCTCATTATACCTCTACTCTCAACATTCTGGAAGCTTTCTGCAAGAAACGATGTTACACATATTTGCGTTTAGACGGGTGCGTACAAAGCAGGCTCCGGTGCCGAGGATCTCATGATTTGTGGCTGCAGGCAAACACCAGCTGCAAAAAGACAAGAATATGTTAATGCCTTCAACAGGTCTTCTCAACAGAGCCATTGTCCGTTTCCTTCTCGGAAAAGTTATGTCTTCTAACATGATCTATAGTTTTGTTCCTGCTGAGTTCCAAAGCTGGCGGTGTTGGACTCAATCTTATCGGTGCCTCACGCCTGTGTCTCATTGACTCTGATTGGAATCCAAGGTGTGTCGACTCATTTTGATTTTTTCATTAACCCTCATATTTTCCTCTAGCCATGACCTACAATCAATGGCACGGATTCATCGGTTTGTTGGTTCGAGCCGTGCGTCCCACTTTGATACTCACTCTATAATACAGTGATGGTCAAAAACGACCAGTTTTCATATACCGATTTTTGACCGCCGGGACCATTGATGGCAAGTATATTCAGGCTTTCCCTGGGCAGGATCTCACAGTCCCTTATTCAGAGAAGATATTCCAGCGGCAGGTTACTAAGATTGGGTTGAGCAATTGTTAGTGGCATCATCTAATCTATTATACGTCGCTGACTTTACCTAACCAGCCCTCATGGGAAATGTAAGCCCACTATCATTGGCCATTAGGTATACTAAATCTTCAAGCAGGGAACTGCCGGATCCAAAGCGGATTCATTCACCCGGAGAGATGTGAGCACGCTCCTGAGGAAACTAAGCAGTGAATTCAATCGAATTTTAGCTTCGTGACATCTTCCGCATTCTACCTGACACAGCTTGCAATACCCACGACCTCCTGGGTTGTGAATGTGGTGGACGGGGAGTGCACGATACAGATACGAATATCAAACCGGAAGAAGTAGCTGCTGAAGCGGATAATGACTGTTCCGAACAAGGATTTATCAGCGCAACTCAGCTTGATCCGGCCCAGGTTGACGGGACGGTGATTAACTTCTATTAAGACTAACAATTCGTACTCACTCAGCAGTCAGGAGCTTCGAAAAAAGAAGGCTGAGCTCGCCGCACTTGGGGAGTGGACTCACATCAACTGTCTGCGACACCACGCTCAATATGACATTCGAGACGATGTCTTGCGACGGCTCCTCTACTTCGTGGACGACGAAGACGTGGACCAGGTCGAGCCAACTAAGCCACAGTCTAGAGTGGATTCGTTGTTGGCCTCCGTTGACCTCGAGAACATCGTAGAAATGGACGAGAAACAATCCACGCCATCCGTACAAGATGTCCCAGGGGGGACCGTCTCCTTTGTGTTTGAAAAGATCTCGACGAGCAGTCTAAACGATGTTGGTGACGCTGGGGCTGGTCAACCAACTTGAAGTAACGACTACTTCATGTCAATCCTTCGCCATGCAGCATAGCTCGTATACTCATTGCAAGTAATATCGGAAGTATTACACGGATGGATGTAGTTGTACAAATTATTAATTTGATAGAGGTCATCATATAAGCATGCTTCGGCGGCCGTGCAGCAGCGGAAAGCCATAGGGTCGTATTGGTTTGACGAGAGCCATGTCTTCGTCAACTGCACTGATTTTCGTCAGCAGTGCAGCTATCTCATTCTCCCGAAGTCCATATTCGCGAAGTTTCTTTGCCCTGACTTTGAAAGAGTCCAAGCGAGGGCGAAAGCCCACAAGGTCTAGCAACTTCTGGAACAACTCTGTTACCCAGCTAACCCTCTCTTGCGTGAACGGTACGCCACAACCATGGTTGATAAGAAGATCGTGGACCAGCTGCCTAGACGCATGATATCGGTCGCTGAACTCCCGCTTTGCGGTAATGCAAGCGTGGTCGACAACGTGGATGCCGCACTGCGTGAAATGAGAATGGTTGTGTGACCACCAGTCCTCCATCATGTTTTCTTCGTGCTCGAGATGAGTAACGACGAGGGCAATGGGCACTTTCTTGTGGCAGAGAAAATCGTGGAAAAGCTTGTAATTTTGTTGCATGTTAACGGTGATCCTGCCCCGTCGTACGCAAAACACGAGCAAGTTTATGCCTCCAGTGTCGGATAGGACCTTGATTAGACCATAAGCCTTGTTGATAGCGCCGATCAAGCGATCAGGGTCCCTGAGCGAGTGAGGTTCGTTCAACCCGACGGTATCGAATATGCGAAAATCCCGTCCTTGGAGTGTGACGTCGTACGGTCTAGCGTCCAACGTGCAGCTGGATGCGCCAGATGAAGTCGGTGCTATGTCATGGTCTAAGCCCATGATGAGGTTGACAACTGAGCTTTTCCCAGCTCCCATCTCTCCAAAGAGCACAATGTTGGATCGATGCTGCATCGGCTGAGGTTCGCTGGTCAGCGGCATGGGCAAGGTCTGAGAAGTGATGCATGGGTGCATTCAATCTCGGAGGCCATAGCGTCGAAGACGGATTCTGACCTTATCATCCCCGGGAGATATGCTCGCAGGTAAAGTACTACTGTGCTTCGCCATGGTCACTTTTAGCGAGACGAAGGATGCAACACAAGGACGAAGGCGGAAATTGTCCTGGAAGGCAAGGGCGAAAGTACCAGCGCAGGGATGGGGAAAGGGAGGGGAAACAACGGGGCGGAGAACTCGAAGTTGAGGCCTAGTGTTCAATTTGGATGTTACGCCTCACTTGGTGATGACGATAGGGCGGGTAAGTAATACCTACAGTGGCGCTGCCCAGATCGATTGATCTTGCGGACCACAGGGAAATTAGCCATTCTCCCACAATCACAATGCCTCGTTGATGTCAGGAGGTCCGGGTATACCATTCGTGGCACAAATTCACGCCCATTCAATATCCGAAGCAGGCCGACCTGACACGCATTCGTGTTGGGTGGATGCATGTTGGAAAAGTAAACTGTTCACGCGTCCCAAAACTCCAGGTGAACATTGGGAACAAGTTTTGGGTGTCCATAACTTACATGCGATTACTGAACTATACACCCTAGTACCTTGGACTGGCTATCCCCACCCCGCTCTATACTGCGGACCATCATTTCTGCATCATTTCTACTCATTCCACAGCGTGACACCAGCATGCGTACCATTTGCTTTCTACTATGAACGTGTCGGGCATAGACCAACTGTCTGAGGTAGATCGAGAAATTGGAGATCCAAGTTCGAGTTTCGAGGGCGTGCGCGTTTTCAGTGGTGCATTTGACAAGAAGATCCGATATTGTTGTCTTGGATTCCTCGTATTTTTCCGCGTACATGTTGCGATATCCCGGCGTACAGGTGACGCAGGCATGTGCGATGGCATTGATGCCGAATCTAGTGAACTCGTGCGAGTTCCGTTCCCACCACCGCTCCATCGGTGTCTCAGACTCCAAGTTCGTGATGACGAGTGCGACGGGGACCAGGCGACAACAGAGGAATTCATAAAAAAGTCTGTAGTTATGTTGGGTTGTAGCGGTGATTCTACCACCCCGGACGCAGAACATGAGCAGGTGAATGCCGCCGGCGTTGTTCAAGGCAGTTACTAATCGGTGAGCCTTCTCGATTGCGGCGAGATAATGCTCGGCCCCTAGCTGAGGCTCGTTTAAGCCCACGGTGTCATAGATGCGGAGATGATGTTGTCCGGCATTGGTTTCGTATAGGGTAGAATCCAAGGTACACCCATCGGTACCATGAGAAGTCTCGGCGACTTTCTGACCGACGATGAGGTTCACGAGCGAGCTTTTTCCTGAACCTGTTTCTCCAAATATGACGATATTTTGGACAACGGCGCGCGAAGGCATGGAGCACTGTGCATAAGTTCGTTGGTTCAGGTATTCCATGCAAATGCTCCAAGCTCGCGCATACCTAAGTGTCTGCAAAGAAGAATAGTTGGCGTATACTGTATCGAATGCTTTGGATCAAGGAACCCGCTGGAGGCATTTTCATATGATCAGCCATCTTCTCATGGGCCGCCCGGTATGCGTTCTGAACATGAGGATTGCTCGTGGCCCAGGCTGGGTTAAGGGATTGGAACGGTGTTGGTGGCAGGATGAAAGTGCTGTGTCGGATGTTTTCAATTGAAACTCATTTGCCGCCATGCGTTGACCTCGTTGGAGTCCGGAACTCATTGGCACCCATTCTCATGCAGATCCCTACCAGCATTGCAGCATTGCGACTGGCCACTAGACGACCACGAACATGGACGGACTCGGCGAACAAAGTCACCTTCCTGTGCCAGCTAGTAGTAATAACAGGGACTTGGCCGTACCCCCACCAGTACTAGTAAGTGGCGACCTGCATTATAACTCTCGTGTATCACGTTGTTCACCAACGTTCAAGAGCATTGTCGCTGAACTACATGACCAGCCGCTAGAACCACAGGTTAGAGGCGTTTAGTACTTTATAAATCGTCAAGTGTTGATTCTCCACAGGACATTCAACGGCGCCCTGGCAAATTGACAGTGACTCCTATCCGTATCCCTGAATCCCCGAGCTCGTGCGCGCAGTGTACCTGCGAGTCGCCTTTTCCACTACTCTCTGCCCTCATGCGGCAGAACTCCGATGTAGGTACTTCATGCATCCCTCCAAGGTCTCTCGGCTGACTTGGAAACGAAGCGCAAACTGTTTCGAGCTCGAAATGTCGTCGTATTTGGTGAAAGTGGAGTTGGAAAGTCGTCAGTCATCAACATGATTGCAGGCAAGGACATCACCCGGACTTCCAATAATGCTGTTGGGTGCACGTTTCAGTACGAATGTCACTCGGTTCAACTTGATGGTCTCAATGTGAATCTCTGGGACACTGTCGGGCTGGACGAAGGCACTGAAGGCACTGTGCCGGCCAGAGAAGCGGAGAGCAGTCTCAAGGCTTTCCTTCGCCAGATAACTCGACGCAATGGCATCGATCTACTTCTGTACTGCGTACGCGGTACAAGGGTCCGGCAAGCACTGCTCCGGAACTACAACTTATTCTATGCCGCAATTTGTCGCAAGAAGGTTCCGGTGGCTCTGGTCGTTACCGGGCTGGAGAACTATGAAGGAGCCATGGAGACATGGTGGACCGAGCATGAAAAGGATTTGATCAAACATGGCATGCGGTTCGATGCCCATGCATGTGTCACCACAATACGTAGCGACCATCCCGCCATCCAAAGCAGGTTGAAGCAGTCTCGGGAAGTGCTTCGCACTCTCGTGCAAGCAAATTTTGACGCCGTAACCTGGAAAGCGGATGAAGACTCCTTGCTTTCTGCTTCTTTACCTAACGTTCTGTCTCTACTCCGCACAACAGAGAAGAAGGCGACACCTCTAATCATGACCTGTGATGCCACGGAACAGGTCCGCCCTTTCCCAACGATGACGGAACCTCTTACGGCTTGCATCGGTGGTCGAAAGTATCAATGCCTCTCTGTTGATGCCCGGCAGGTATTGCTTGGGCACCCGAAACTTTATGGGGAGACGATGCGACGACCGGACCTTCTTATTTTTTACACCGACGCAAATTCAGAATCAGATCGGACGTGGGCCACTCTCGAGCAGTTCCACGAATCATTCAGTGGAGAGACGTGTCCGATGATAATCGTCTTTAGAGGGCTCGATAACGATGAAGCTGCGGCCAAGAGGTGGAGATACTGGTCGTCTTCACATGGAAGAGAGATGATTGCCAATCCGACCTACTATCCTAACCAGGATTGTCCAAGGGAGGCGGTAGAAAGAGCTGAAGAAGCCCTGGCCGCGCTTATTGAGGGGAAGTGTCTGATCAAATTCGAGGAAAAGCTAACGAAGTTCCAAAAGTTCTGTAAGCATGGCAAGTTTTTATTTTTTGGACGTATCTAGTAGAGTGGGCAGGACGACCTCACCGCACTACTAGTCCTTAGAATTTCATGGACAACAGTACCATTTGGGTCTATAGGGACAGTTTCTTAGTGGATTTTTTTTTGGATGGGTACAAGGTAGATGTGTAGTTAGTCAATGAACGTTGGAATTCTTGAAGGCCACAGGCCCAGATCGAGTCCAAAATGAGAATTAAACTACTACATATTGTACAACACATAGTCAAGGCCGAGAACCAAGGAGGGTAATCCCAGCCGTACTAGAATCCCCTTGTTTCTTGGTATTGAGTCGCTCAACCTTCGCCACTGGTGGTCCGTCATTCCCTCTCTCTCTTGATTTCCCAACGGCCTTGAAATTGCTCAGCGGAAATGGGACACCTCCCTGCGCCACGCTCTTCTTCGCAACATCCTTTCCCCCATTCGGAACAACACCAGGCGCAGCCTTGACAATGCTAGGCCCCTGAAGTAGGGTACGGTCCGCCACGTTCTTCTTCGCAGCCTCTTTTTCTGGGACGACGTCGAGCGCGGCCTTCGCATTGCTGGGCTCCTGAGGTAGGGTACCGTCTGCCACGATCTTCTTCGTAACCTCTTTTCCTGAGACAACACCGAACGCAGTCTTGCCGACTGGGGCATCTTCTGCCACGTTCTTCGTGGCGTCTTTTCCTCCATTCGGGACAACATCAGGGGCAGCCTTGACATTGCTAGGCCCCTGAAGTAGGGTACGGTCCGCTACGTTCTTCTTCGTAACCTCTTTTTCTGAGACGACATCGAGCGCGGTCCTGACACTGCTGGGCTCCTGAGGTAGGGTACGGTCCACCACGATCTTCTTCGTAACCTCTTTTCCTGAGACAACACCGAACGCGATCTTGCCGACTGGGGCATCTTCTGCTACGTTCTTCTTCGCAGCCTCTTTTTCTGAGACGACGTTGAGCGCGGTCCTGACACTGCCGGGCTCCTGAGGTAGGGTACGGTTCACCACGATCTTCTTTGTAGCCTCTTTTTCTGAGACGACGTTGAGCGCGGTCCTGACACTGCCGGGCTCCTGGGGTAGGGTACGGTCCACCGCGATCTTCTTTGTAGCCTCTTTCCCTGAGATAACACCGGACGCGGCCTTGCCATTGCTAGGCCCCTGAACTGGGGCATCTTCCGCCACGTTCTTCTTCGTAACGGCCTTTCCTCCATTCGGGACAACACCAGGTGCAGCCTCGACATTGCTAGGCTCTTGAAGTAGGGCACCGTCCGCCACGTTCTTCTGCGCAACCTCCTTTCCCGGGACAACAACAAGCGCAGCCTTGACATCACTAGGCTCCTGAAGCGGAGCACCTTCCGCTACGTTCTTCTTCACAACATCATTCGCGACAACGCCAGGCACAGCCTTGGCATTACCGGGCTCTTGAGGTAGGCCACTGTCCGCCACATTCTTCGTAACATCTTTTCTCCCATTCCCGACAGCACCAGACACGGCCTTGGGGTTGTCCTGCTCGCCCGGTGGGGTATCGTCATTCGTCGGTTTCTTCGTAGGGCCAATTTTCCCTCCCTTGCCCTCCCCCGGCTGTGGGTCCTGCTCTGTATCGTCGTTATCCATCATCTCTGCGATCCTTTTTGCGGTGTCCGCGTCCAGTTTACAACGATGCGTCAACACCTTCAAGATATCCTTCTTTTTCGGGTGCCTCTTCGCCGGGACGAAACTCTTCATCTGCCTCGCGATCCTTGCGAACCAAGAGTGTGATTCCAGTGAAAAGGCCTCGCCTTTGCGAGCGCAAGTATTCAGTAGCTTGCGTATCGTCTCTTGCGATTCCTCATACTTGTGTTCTTCTCCGGGAGTGTCGTCCTGGACTGCTGTAATGCAAGCATGGCCATCGCTCTTGATGCCGTAGTGCTCTATATGAGTCTTGTTTCTCCTCCACCAATCCTCCATTTCCGCTTCCCTCTCGAGGCCAGTGAAAACGAGCGCTATGGGCACCTTTGTGTTGCAAAGACACTCGCAGAACAATCGGTAGTTGCTCTGCGTAGTCGCCGTTATTCTGCCTCCGCGCATGCAGAACAACAAAAGGTGGATGCCGCCGGCAGCACTGAGCTTGCCGATAAGCTCGTATGCCTTTTCGATTGCTTTCAGATACCCGTTGACTCCCATCTGAGGCTCCTCGAGGCCGATGGTATCAAATATGGCGAAATCCATGTTATCAAAAGAGATATCGTAGCATTGGTACTGCATCGTGCAGCCGTTGACGTCTGATGAGACTTTTGCAATCTCTTTCCGAGCGATGAGGTTGATGACGGAACTCTTTCCGACACCAGTTTCACCGAAAAGGACGACGTTGATGGTCTGAGGCTGCGTCTCGGGCGATGGACCCCTGATAGACAATGATTGTGCTGGGTAAAGCATGAATGAGCTCGAGTCGAAAGAGGTTCTGTTGAACATTACCATCCCCAAGACCATGATCGCCTTTGAGCTCCGAGTTCCTAGAGAACCGTTTGGAAGGACGAGAAATAATTTTGGGAGAACCGATTCCGAGAACCTGAAACCCGTTGGATGCCGCCTGGCGGGATGCGAATGTAAGCCTCACCTAGAACGAAAGCAATTGCGAACATCAGCGGTGGTGACAACCATTCGTGGGGAAAAAAAAGGTATACCTTTGAGAATTGGCTGCGACGAGTCGAACTTTCGGAAGTCATCGTCAAGAACAGGCTGAGCGAACCCCGAAGAACTAGAGCGGTAGGGGGTTGAAAGTGGGAGGTTGGATCAAAGGGTTGCAAGGGCATTCAGTCTGCCTCATGGCGAGCCATGCGGCTAAGTGACAACTAATCGGTGGACTTGGATCGAGTGGGCCACCGGTACTAGCGCCGAGAACTCGTCAACATGTTGCGCAGGGTCAGATCTTAGTACTTACACAAGGGTGGGATCCCTCGGATAGCTGACAGTCCATGGACACTCGTTCGTGACTTGACCTTCAAGTCCTCGGGAACAAATGCTGAAACTTGTATCTTTCTATGCTTGTCCGAATGAGCGCAGGTGATATTCAGATGAATGCCTCGTGGAGTAAGCAAGGCTAGCACTTCAGCCGCTTTGGAACGTTGTTTGTCGTGCCAAAGCAAGTATGTACATCTTCCTTTCAACGCTGAGGAATATCTTTCCAGATCTACTAGTCTTTTGTGGTTAATACTGGTACGAATACTCTCGATAGCTGGAATGCCTCATGCACACGATGATGGTTACTCCAGTGGCTGAGCCGAGGCCTGATCCACGCTTTGCACCAACGTGTTGAGGCTGAAATGTGAGTGCATGGGCATGGGCTTGCCAGTAGCAAGTTCGGTAAAGGTGCCGCTCACAGGACTTGTTTGAGCACTCCACCCAACCTTTCAACAACGGATTGACGGACGTGACTCGGTTCCGTCCGATTTATCCTCGCTAGCGAACGTTTTCGCGCACCGGGAACCCTGTCCCAATGGTATGAGACGCTCATTCGAGTGTCAATCTCATTTATATACCTTTTCTAGGATGAGTCGGCGGTACGAAACGTGATCGTTTTCGGCGAGAGCGGTGTGGGCAAGAGTTCCATCATCAATCTCATCGTCGGCTCCCAGGTCGCAAAGACCTCTCCAGACGCAAACGCGTGCACTACCCGCACGCAGTCCTACGATGTGATCATCAATGGGAACAAGTATCGGTTATGGGACACGCCTGGTCTTAACGGAGGTACTCTTGGACTTTTTCGAGCTGCCATCGCAGAAAGGAAATTGAAGACGTTTCTTCGAAAAGTGCTCAGAAAGAATGAACCGTCTCTCTTGATCTATTGCGTTCGCGCTTCCAGAGCCACACGGGCGCTGGTCTATCACTACCAGTCAATACGCCTAGCGACCGATGAAAGTGCCGTTCCGATGGTCATCGTCGTAACTGGACTGGAGAATTCGCTCGGGGATATGGAGACTTGGTGGGGCAACAACGTCACCGCGCTGTTAAATCATGGCATGCAGTTTGTTGATCATGCCTGCATCACCTCCATTGATAACGATCCCCGTGACCCCGTGCTCGCCCGCACACGCCGCACTTATTCACAGGACATTGTACGGGACTTAATATTCCGGAACTGCATTCCTCGTGAACAGGGTGAGAATGCCCCACTTGCTGGAAAACCGGACAATCTGAAAGGATGGACTTGGGTTTTCTGGACGTACCTTGTCTCAGCTCTGCTGCTTAATTAAAGTTGGTTGACTCTTCATGTCTCTTGACGTAATTTACGCCTCTCCCAATGGCTTGAACCTACATTTACGATTTGGATAAGCGTTGACAGGCGCTATGAACAGACATCAAGCTGCTGCCGAGTGGATGGATTGAATCATAGCAACCCTGGGCAGCAGGGCTTGAAACTCGTGGTGCCCACCTACCCTACTTCTGTTCAAAGACAGCCTCCTGCGTTTGACGAGAGGATCATCCTACACCATTTCAAGCCCTTTCAATCCATACACCTTTCAACGAATTCCAAAGACACGGGAATCCTTAATGGCGCAGGTCTGGCGAACCCGATACATCTCTGAATAACACACACACGTGCTCACCCGTCTTCGTAGATGCGTCACGTCGTCTTCATCGGAGAGACCGGCGCAGGGAAAAGCTCTGTCATCAACCTCTTTGCAGATCGCGAATGTACTGCAACATCTTCCGATGCCACACCATGCACGCGCGACTTTGTCTCGTGCGACATGTCGATCGAGGGGACGACGTACAGGTTGTGGGATACCCCCGGCCTGAACGAGGCGTCAGGCTTTGGGATGTTTAGGCGGTCGACGAAGATAGGTTCCCTCAAGAAATTTCTCCAGGAGAGATACCGTCATGGGGAGCTTGACCTCCTCGTGTTTTGTGTGCGGGGAAGCAGGGCTAACGAGGGCATGTCGAGAATGTACAAGAACTTTGGTCGCACGACGCGTCAGTTTGCGATCCCGGTGGTAGCTGCCATAACCCACCTGGAGAGAAAACAGCCAACGATGGAGGCGTGGTGGCAAGACAATGAGAGGGGGCTCGGGGCCTTGGGATTGGTATTCGATGGTCATGCATGCCTTACTTGCCTGCCAGCCCATCATCGCAGGTGGGCTTCACAGCAAGATATTCGTTTCCTGATTTCGACAAATCATCGGAGGCGAACTGGATCCTTATCGTCAAACGGGGAATATTTGGGCAATACAGACAATCGTTGTGTGATATGCTGACGATACAAGATGGTAGATGAATACGTTATTTCCCTTACATTACTAGCTAGAGAAGTAACTTGCACCTACAATAAATACTCGTATTCCGCTTCAGTCCACGCCAACATCTATGGATTATAACGAAGAATTTAAACAGTTTTGAGCGTCGCAGTATTTTCAGCAGGGCGTGGCCTCCCTAGTCCAACTTTGGTCCAGCAAGTCTGACGCTCTCCTGGACGTCATCCTCGTATAACTTAAATGCCCTCTGGAACATGGTTCCGAGTTTACGGACTTCTCTCTCAAAGGCTTCCTTGTCGCTCCACGCCAAGCGGGGGTTAAGAAGTTCGCGAGGAACGCCTTCCACGCCAGTGGGAATCTGGAGTCCAAAGACGTCAAAGGTCTCGTACTCGGCGTTGAGCAGTTCACCAGAGTGGACTGCATCAACGATGCGCCGAGTAACCTTCAACGGGCACCGCTTTCCGGTACCAAACTTGCCACCGGTCCATCCGGTGTTGATCAACCAGCAAGGAACATTGTGCTGTGACATCCGGCTCGCCAACATTTCCGCGTAACGGCCCGGCTATTAGTTGAGTCAGAATTAATCTAGCAACAAGGCACAGATGACATACGTGGAGAACAATGAAGGGGGCGCTGTAACAAGTGGAGAACGTCGGGATCGGTTCAAGGACACCATCTTCAGTACCTGGAGTCTTCCTGTTTGCGATCGAGTTAATGACTATCACACGACCCACCAGCCCAAGCGAACTTACGAAGTGTATCCAGCAAGGAAGTGGTAACTCGCCTGCGCCGGAGACAGCTTGCTCACTGGCGGGAGCACACCAAACGCGTCGCAAGTCAACATGATAATGTTGCTGGGCTGTCTCTCGACCATGCATGGAATCTTGGCGTTCGGAATGTATTCAATAGGATACGCGCAACGGGTGTTCTCCGTGATGCTGACGTCATCGTAGTCCGGAACGCGAGAAGCGGGGCTGTAAACGACGTTCTCAAGGATCGATCCGAAACGGATAGCATTGTAGATTTCGGGCTCTTTCTCTTGCGAAAGGTTAATGCACTTGGCATAGCAACCACCTTCAATGTTGAAGACACCAGTGTCAGACCAGACGTGTTCATCGTCACCAATGAGCAACCGGTTGGGATCCGCCGAAAGGGTGGTCTTTCCTGTACCGCTGAGACCGAAGAAGAGGGTGACGTCTCCCTTGTCCATTCCGACGTTTGCGGAAGAGTGAAGAGACAACTGGCCAAACTTGACGGGCTGAAGGTAGTGCATCACGGAGAAGACACCCTTCTTCATTTCACCTGCATATTCGGTGCCGAGAATAACCATCTCCATACGCTTGAAGTTGATCTCGACCGAGGTGGTGGATGACATGCCCTTTGTGAAACGGTTCGCAGGGAACTGTCCTGCATTGTAAATAATGAAATCTGGCTCGCCAAAGTTTGCGAGCTCTTCTTCCGTGGGACGAATTAGCATATTGTTCTGTACTGCCGTCAGCTGTCGGAAAATGGAACCCGTGTTTTAGCGGACGGACCATGAACAAAGCATGGTAGGCACGGGCGCAAATGACCCGGACCTTGATGCGGTACTTTGGATCCCACTGAAAGGAATGAGCACAGAGACAAGGGGCGGAATGGAACCAACTCACCCCCGCGAAACCGTCAAAGACGTAGACATTGTCGCGCGTGTTGAGATAGTCGATCGCACGCTCACGGTTGATTTCGAACGTGTCTAGGGGGCGTCAGGGAAAGCTTGTAGACCAGAGAGACAACTCACGCTCATCCATCTTGATGTTAACGGAGCCCCACCAGATATCGTCCTTGGAAGTGTCCTCGTAGACAATACGCTTGTCCTTGGGACTCCTGCCCGTCTTCTTGCCGGAGAAATTGATCAAGGCACCGGAAGAGGAGATGATGGCGCCTTCGTTGCGGATGGCGTCCTCGTAGAGCTGGGCAACGGGAGCGTTGCGCTTCAGTTGGATACGGTCCATGTCGAAACCGGCCTGCGAGAAGTACTCGAGGTCACGGCCGATAACTGTGAGCGGGGTGAGCAGAGGAGAGGGGGCAAGGGCGATTGCTCACGTTTGCTTGGCTGCTCATTGTCATAGGACTGTGCGTAATGGCGGTGGAGGATGTGAGGGGTAACGTAGGGAGTATGATGAGGGGGTGCCATTCTGTTTACGGTGTACTGGAACGTCGGTGTCAGATTATAAGGAGGATATGATCCGGGCGGGACTCACTCGGTACTGGAATCGGATGAAGGGCTGTTGGAGGGTGGCCGAATTCAGGTGGCGTTTTATAGCACTTGCCAGCCACACCCGCAGGACCGTCACCATCCCATAATCCCCCGATACGCTTCGCGAGTCTTTCCGCCTCTCAGTCCAATTACACTCGGTCTGAATTCTGTATCTCGCTAAGTACAAGGTACCTGACGCACGTAAGGCCTGGCCCTTTCCGGTTTTCTCCGATAGAATCACGGGTAATTATCAAGCGGGGCGACGCTCGTGCCCAGAATTTCTCGACGCTGAATGACTTTTGAGAACGTGGTGAGCCCACAAGCGATGATCGCCTGGCGACCTCGCTTGACGACGGTGGTGTTGGCGAGGTTTATCGCACAGGAAAGTGTTGATGCCGTTCTGCCTCTGACGTCGAACTCCCACGGATCTCCGGACTAGGGCGCCATTAATTACAACATGCCAAGACCTAGTAGACAAGACTGGGAAAAGCAGTGGTTGCTCGTGACACAAAATCTACGAAAAGCTCCCAGTGCCAAGTCTCTAGAGCACAGAGGCCAAGTGCGCGTTTTTTGCGTCAATCGGGTGATCATGGCAAGCCTGCCAGTGCGATCAATAATAGCATACGTAACGATGTCTCACATAACCATCACTGAAAAGTGCAGCTCGGAATTCCTGCAACCCGGCGACCTGACAGAAGGTAAAGGGAGAACACGGACACCAAGGTTTCAGTTCCTGTGTTTGCTGCACCATCCAGCTCCACCGACCCTTCGGTAGTTTTACTATCGATCCATCTGTCAGTTTCTGTCTATGCTTGGACAACGAGTCCGAGGTGACCCGCCCGCGAGGGTTCCAGACCAAAACCAATAATATCTTGATTGTATTTACAGTAAAGGTGCATCGCGGAATGACGTGCTATGCAATCATCATTCTTAATCGGCGTTCTCCGATCCCCCTCATCGCGCCGTGCCTCGGAAACTGAATGCAAACTCGCCAAATAAATCAGGATTTAACCCGACGTACGAATTACAACAAAAATACTTGTAGCACAGAGTATCAAAAAAGCTGGTATCAAGAGGGGTTGGTATGCGAGAAGAGAAGGGCCAAAATTCGCATCGAATGGAAGCGTTACCAAATTTCAGATATGTGTCAGGTTTCCAGCAATGCTGGAAGGTAGACTGACGATCTGTACAGACGACGGAAGCGCGGCAAGGCTAGTGCTGGGGAGAGGTAATGAAATGGGTACCTTGCCAGTGGATGCTGATGCAGTCAACGACTGCGCAGCTGAAGATAAATCACTCAGGGAAACAAGACCGAAATTATAATCCGTCGTAACATGCATCTGGTTGACGTGCAGCCACGGAATCTGATACCCGTTCTTGCCCATTCTGTCAAATGTCCCTAAGTCAAGTTTTGACGATCAAACCCGTTCAGCGTACCGTGTAGTCGCGACCGACTGAACGTCCATGTATCCCAGTGGAATGATTCCAAGAAATCCCACTGCACCTTTGGTGAGAATTACGTTGGAGAATGTCCCGCTGTTGACCGTCTGACCCGGAGGAACAACAAAGTTGCTAAACACCTGGTCAAAGTGTGCATAGATCTCTCCGTCTACAAGACCATCTGCCTGGACAAACTCAATGACAAGATCGGCCCCCAAAGGATTGTAGAGCTGTTTTACGCGTTAATGGACGACTCTTGACGAGTAAATGAGCGAGATCTCACGTCAAAACTGAGTTGAACCTCGTTCGTCACCAGGGAGCTCAGCGAGATGGTGGCATACAGGTGAGTAATGATAGGTGGCACGTTCAGTCCTTGAGGAAACATGAGCACATGGCATGTAGAATCATCGTCGACTGCACTCACCGGTCACGCTGGTGCGAAGTGTCACTCCCTCAACGGCGGGATTCAGTGAAGCAAAGGGAGAACTTGCACCGTCTCCTTGCACCGTCAGCGCAAGATCATTGCCAGATTGCACAAAACTTGTCAAGAATGATTCTGCCACTGTATCATTCGCGTCAGCAGGTTCATAGTGGAACTCCCCAGCCATGGTATTCTTCCCGGGAATCAAGTGGAATGTCTAAGCAAAGTTACGTTCAGAACAAAAGAGCCTTTGTGTGAGACGTCGGCTTACATGGTATGCAGCGCGCCCAACCATCACGTCTTGATAGTACACGGGAAGAGCGATATTCACCGTCGAAAGTGAAATGTTGGAAGGGTTGTTCATCACCGTGGTCAGCGGTGAGATGATGTACTGATCGCCATTGGTTCCGCCGCTACCAGTGATGCTCACATTGTGGATGACAGCCGTGCCTCCAAAGGAGTTGATACCTATGTCGAACACGATCAGATCAGGGTCAATGGTTGTAGAACAACTAAATTACCCTTCAGGGAGGAGCTGACGTCGAATCCAATCCCTGAGATAGGTACATCACCAATGGATGTTTTTGCCACCACATCCGCGGTCCCGCTGAGGTCAAATGTTGCCGAGCTCTTATCAGTGACCTCTGCAAACATGGCCTCAAACGCAACGTTATTGAGTGACACAAGTGGGACGTTGTAGAAGCTGATGGGAAGCAGTGCAAGGTTCCCTGTCGAGACGCCACCGACGGTATCGGCCAATGGCAGATTAAGCTGAGCGGCGATGTTAGTCATGTCATGACTGGAGATGTCGTTGCACTGACAGATGCAGCAGATACCCCCTGCGCCAAGAGTCATGTTGACAGCGGACTGAATGACCTGCAGTGAGAAGCCGAACGGGTTTTTGTACTCTGCTACAGTGTCGCTCGAACCCGACAACGGAGCAAAGGCTTTTTGCTGCGTTTCCATTGTCAGGCTCAGGTCCGTCAGTGCAATGGATTGAATAATCTATGTAAAGAGTCAACAACCGGGGTAAACCTTTCTCACGGAACTCACTTGGAAGGCCTGCCCAGGAAGAGTGACTTCAAGAGTGAGTGTACGGAATGCATCACTCAACCAGGTAACGGGTGAACTTGCTCCCGTCGGTTGCACTGATTCTCCTGTGACACTCAATGTGATATTGTCCGCTGCAAGATACTCCGAGAACAGTCGACCGATCACATTCAAGGCATTGCCACTCTGAGGGACTATACGACCCGCGAGGGGCGAAGTCACCCGTCCCTCGGGTGGCAGAACGAGGCCTGTGGCCATCAACGCTGGAGAACCACTTCTTAGATCGTGTATAAACGTCAGAAGATATAAAAGCTCACGTCCGATCAGGGTGTTGTCAAAGTACACCTGGAATGTGGCAGTTCCCAAATCAATGCCAACCTCTGCGGAGAAGGTGTCAAGAATGAGATATATCAACCAATGGCCACCACACGTACGAGCGGGCGACGGGATATTCGAATCGGTGCTAATCGTGATGCCTCCCGCTGGGTTATCAGACGGAAGCTGGAAGTTGCTAATAGTCACTCCGGGCAAGTTATTGAAGGCTTTCAACGTAATGGTCTTCTTCAAAGATACTTTGTCAAAGATCGTGCCAAGTGCAGTCACCCGAAGGCTGGACGTGGAAATGATCCAGTCAAAGCTTGGGTTGTGGAGCAAGTATGTTGCAAACGAGGTAAACCTGTGCAAAGAACTTTAGCATGAAGAGCGCAGACACGGAGAACTGACTTACCGTGTCTGGTCAGTGATGACCAGCGTTCCTTGCGTGGCATAATTTGGAACGCCGGTGTTAGCGGCAGCACAGACTATAGGGTAGGATTAAATGAAATAAAGAGGAGGCATAAACGCAGCAAAGCGCACCAGGAGGGAGCGAGATGGTCGCAATATCATTGCCTTGCCAATTAACACTACAGTTGCCATTTAGCTCAACGATGCTCGCAACAAATACACTTCACGCACGTGACCGGCTCAATAAACTCGATGAGCGCATCAAGTGGCCCAACGTTCGTCAAAGAACCTTTGAGAGCCAGGTCAAAACCATTGTTCGAAATGTTCCTATGGTCCGATAAGCGATCAAACAACCATTGGAAAAGGAGACGTACGTGATATTGACTTCAGAGGAGGCAGGGACAGCACCGTTCACTAGATCTTGTGCTACTGGCGCAGCAACAGCCCCAACAAGGTATAAAGCAGCCCGGTCAGTCTGAGCAACAGGGTCAGTATGTGTTTGTCCAGAACGGCGATTTCTTACAATAGCTGTCACCCCTCGCTGCAAGAAAGACAGGCTCGTCGCATCTACAGCGAAACGTTTGAATCCAAAAAAAAACAAGCAAATACAGAGCTTACAATCATCTAATTTTAACGATGAGTCAATTGCCAGATTAACTTGGAGGCCTTTCAAGGCGTTGAGGGTAGCGTCATCAAAGTCGAACTGGTTCCCACTGTATGGAAAAAATGAGTAAACTCGAACCAGATCGCCTTATTGCTTACCTAACGCAAGTTGGCGCGCTCGTGTCAACGGAGGTGTTGATCTAGGGACGGTCAGTAAACATCATATGCACAAGACTACTCCAGATACGCACAGGTGGATGGAAATTAGGATTATCAATAACCAGCTGGAACAACTGTGTCAAAGGTCCAAGGTTCACACTATGTTCTTGCGCTGAGATCGTGATCAAGCCGATGATCGTCAACGGATCTAGGTTGATATTGAACGGAAGAGCCGGCGATGTGATATTGCTGTGACCGGGTGCATGGATCGGGTTTGAAGACAGATCAACGTTATTAATCGTGCAGATAGTCAAGTTCTGGAATGTTGCCGTAGCCTTGACCTGGAGTAGATTGATGCTTGCTGTAAAGGGATTATCAAGGGTGAAGGAAGTGGATGCAACTCCTGTCTGTACAACGTCAGTTGGGAACTCTAGGGTGGCGGCATTAACGAGGTTCTGATGCAATGCGGGAATGGTAACAGGGGAGAGTTTGATCTGTGATAGTGCCAGCTGCAAAGATTCAATCGGAGTAGAGCTAGTTGACCCAAGTATAACGGCGCTGGAGTCGATCCCTTGAAGATAATTCTCCAGCAACGTTTGACCCGCAGCAGTCTCAGAACTACCCTGCGGCGAATACAGCACGTCTAGTAAGGCGGGATCCGTAAATGCTGATACCTTTGGCTTGAAGAACATCCTTACCTGTCGGGTAACCAATAGAACCAGGCTGTATGACCAAGTTGCCCTGTACGAGAGATCAACAATCGAAATCAAAGTGAGCGTAAGCTCCCACCAAGTCAGCAGACCCAATCGTTTCGTCCCTGATTCCAAGCTAAATCAAAATTCCGAGACAAGAAGTTGAATCTGCTCACTCAAATTGCAATGTGAAGGAGACGTCACCAGTACCTGAACGTAGTGTAAGTGGGTTAGCAGGAAATAACATGCAAAGCGTTACCGATCGTCAGATTGCTGAAAGACGGCACTTGTCAGTGCAGTACAACAGACACCAGTGCCCAGAGTACTCACCTGGGATTGTAGAGAGTGGTGTCTACTGTGATCAACAGATAGTTGGAATACCCATGATTGACGTCCAGGTCGGCTACAGTGGCTGGTTTAGCCGTGAGACCCTGCAGACCAGCAATGGACGAATCGACTGAGAATCCGATGCTCGACAACGACAAGACACCGACGGCAGTGGAAGTGGCTGCATTAGCAACTCCAGATAAGCCAAGTGTTTGCACCGTCCCGAGGGTTGTCGCAGAAACAAAGTCATCGAAAACGGAATGCTTATCCCCGAAAACAGCAAAAGGGACGTTTGAAAATATCATGGAGATGATGCGAGACTGTACATCGGTAGCACTTGGCGCATCGTTCAGCGAATGATTGCCCGTTGGATTCGACCGAGATGTTAGGTGATAAGGACGTGATGTCGACGGGAAAGGCAAACGGAAGAGTGAACGCAATGGTAGTAGCATTGCTACTTGACGTCGGACCATATGCCGTAGCCTCTGTGAACAATAACTCCATTTGTTCCAAGGTAATTGACTTGATAATTTTGAGTTCACCCTGGTTGGGTAATGAAGTCGCGACTTGGAGAGTCTGTATTCCTTCATTGAGCCATGTGACCTTGGTGGATGTTCAGCAGCATGCAGATCTACATTAGCATCAGGCTTACATCAGGCGGGCCAGCACTTGCTCCCTGAACTGTAACTTGGCTGTCCTTTCCGTGAATGAAATTGTTGAAAATTGTTGACACAGTGTTCAAGCCCTCAGTAGCGTTTTGTGGGATAAGCCGACCAGCAAGCGGCAATGGCGATGTAGACGAGGAGCAATCGTAACCAACGACTCGGATGACGATACGACGGCGATCTCAATTCCGCTGGCATAAGTGTCGAAAGCGATTGAACTCAACTCAATACCGACTTGCGAAGGGTACATGACGTTAAGATAATCACTCATGGGCAAAATCTGCTCACGTTGGTCACCGTGGATTGGATGGTTAGATGGATGCCGCCTAAAGGATCATTGGCAGGAAGGTCAAATGAGTCGATCGTAACACCATTCTTCAATCCATTGAATCCCTTAAGGGTAATAGTCTTGGGTGAAAGTGAAATCCCTGGAACCTGAATGCCTGCCACACTTGTGGGAAAATGTTTCGTGTTCAATTCGTAGAACGACATACCAAGTGCACTGACTATTTATAGAGATGAGCGCCAACCTATCTGCAATTGATGAGACTCTTACCGGTGAGATTCTCTCAGAAATTTCCCACTGGAATGACTCCTCGTTAAGCAACACCTTAGTGAAGCTCGCGAGCACGTTGACATCCGCCACTTCAAAGGTAGTCTGGACACTGATATTAGCCCCTACATCACCCACGACATTGACGTCATCCATATGCATTGTTCCAAGAGCTTGGCCGTTCCAGGCAACGGTCAAGCCATTGCCAAAGGAGATGGTAGCGTCAACTGAAGGAATGTCAGCAAATATGTATGACATTCG
>JBBPSB010000200.1:0-35503 GCA_038093375.1 Xerocomus brunneocitrinus
TTTTGGACTGGTTGTTTTCAGTCAGTTGCATGACATAGTTACCTTATTAGGATTATCAAGGTCAGGATTGATACTGACATTTTCCTATACTACTCATGGTACCCATGGGTACTATTTTGCCAACCCATGAACATACCCATACCCATCGTGTGGGTATGGGTATTTGGTGGGTATGGGTATGGGTATGAGCTTAGATAGCCTAGGGTATACCCACGCAGTTCCCTAGGTATGCTGACGTAGATGGAGCTTTGCAGGAACATCGGCACGCTATCTCAGGCTATGCTTTCCTCATTGATGGCGGAGCTATTTTGTGGGGATTGTTACAATTCGTTTCTCTCCTTATTCTTTTCTTCGGACTCATCATTTCTTTTCTTCCAATGACTACTCCCCCACCCCATGTCTTCAGCCCAATGGCCTACACTTGCCTCATAGTCATATCTCCCCATCAGATTCCTTGTTGTCATCTTTGTCATTCTTGCTTACTTTCCATGCAATACCATTGGCTTCGATGTGTCGTTTCGTTTTAGTCATGACTCCATCAGCCCCCGATGAGTCATCCTTTTCTTGTCATCTAGATGACTCTTCATGACTCGACTTCATATCTCCTATGCCTGCCCTAAACTATTAGGACAGTATATATATACCTTCGATACTTGTCTTGTCCCCTCAGCTTAGATCTCCTCTGTACTCGATACCTTGTATACAAATCTAACCCCTTTGACTTCCCTTGTCCCTTGACCCCTTGAAAGCCTACGCCCGTGCTTTGAACGGGTGTCTCGTCCCTTGAACCTTTGAAATCCTTGAACCCGTCAAGTAGGAAACCCCCTCGACTGTCTCCTCACGTTCCAAGTGGAAACCCCCTTGAACGTCCTTGAACCTTCGTCCCCTCACAGAGGCTATGTTTGCCACCCTACCTGGGACCAAGCGTAACAAAAGATCTAAGCTCTTTCGAACTGGACTGCCTTCGTTGCAGTTCCACCTACCACCCCCAACCTGACATCCCCGTGGCATAACCCCTACCAGAACCCCAACAACCCATGAACCCCCCAAAACCCCATCCCCACTCCATCACCACCTACAAACCCTATGACAACAACAACGAGCAAAGAACTTCGCCTGGGTCTTCCTGAGAACTTCGATGGAAGAGAAGACGACTTCCACCCATGGATCACCTCCGTAGGACTCTATCTATTGATAAACAAAGACATCTATGATGCCGACAAAAAGAAAATCGCCTTCACCCTTTCTTTTATGAAAAAGGATCCACAGCCAACTATGCCACCGCCTTCGTTGACGAAGCTCTTGATAAGAAAAATGTTGGAATGTTCAATGACTTCAAAAAACAACTTGAAACAATGTTCCAGACCACCGATCTCAAGGGAAAAGTGCTGGCCATGCTTCAATCCCTGACCCAACAAGGAGACGACGTCCTCAGATACATCACTGCCTTCAAGCTAGCCATCCATCAAAGCAGCATCACCAATGAAAATGTCCTTGTCAGGCTGTTCACTGAAGGACTCAACCCGGCCCTCATGCACCAAATCTATGGCATGGATACCATCCCCACCACCGCCACAGACTGGTACAAAAAGGCAGAAGGGTTTCAAGCTCAGTGGGACCAGTCCAAGCAAGTAGTCTCCCACCACGACTCAAAGAAACCTGCTGCCACAACTAGACTCTATGTACCCCCATCCCAAAACAAAGACCCAAACACCATGGACATTGATGCCATGAAAATCATCAAGCTCACCCCAGAAGAACGAAAATGCTGCATCGAGAAAGGACTTTGCTTCCGCTGCCGCAAAGGAGGCCACCTCAGCACAGCCTGCCCTACCTTCCCTCTCAAGACAAAGAAAGTACGGAAGGTCCAGAAAGAAAAACCTGTTCCAAACTTAATGGAGATAGATGATGATGATGATGATAAAAGAGTAGCTAGGATCGCCTTCACTTCTGCTGAAAAGGATTTTCGAACCGGGAACTCCGTTCGACGCAGAGTCTCCCTAATGTAACATGCGCTCCTGTACTCATATCCACCTCCCCCAAATCTATGAGATTCCCCATCTAACTCGTAACCCCCTCGCACACATTGAAAGTCGTCGACACCTCCGCTCTTGTTGATAGTGGAGCCGATATCTCTTGCATTGACTGGCAATTCATCCTAAAACACCGCCTCCCCACCTCCAAACTCGAATCACCCATTCAAGTCCGAAATGTTGACCAATCCACAAACAAAAACAGAGAAATCTGCTTCACCTGCATCATGTTCACAAACATCGAGGAGATCGCCCAAGAACACCTCTTCTACATTATGAACTGTGGAAAGGAAAACATCATCCTTGGATTCCCTGGCTTCGCTCCACGAACCCTGTCATCGACTGGGCCAGACAAACCATGACTATCTCTGAGTCATGTGACCAGTCGAAGGAACTTTATTCCATCCATGCCACAGACCTAAAGCGACATGACTCCCACTTTCCAAAACTCACCCCCCGAACCATCCGCCATGTCAACATCGACTCTGTCTGGTGACTTTGATTCCAGTGACGACTATCTCCGTCACGCAATCAACAACCGAGCCATCAAACCAAATCATATGAGGCGACTCCTGATGCTTCGTCCTAGGATCCTCCGTGTGCGCAAGACTCACCACCGCAACGGAACTTGCCATAGCCACCGAAAAAGCCAAACATAAAATCTCTCTCCCCAATGAGTATAAGGAGTTCACTGAAGTCTTCTCAAAGAAGCCACGGACCATGTACCTCCATCTCGACCCTATGACCATGAGATCAACCTTGACGACTCCTTCACTCTAAAAATCGGGAAGGTCTATCCACTCTCCCCCGATGAAAAGACAGCCACCAAAGACTTCCTGGAGGAAAACCTCGCCTCAGGAAAAATCCGACCTTCGAACTCCCCCCAAGCCTCCCCATTCTTCTTCGTCAAGAAGAAGGATGGAAAACTCCGTCCATGTCAGGACTATCATTACCTGAACGAACACACCACCCGCGACGCCTACCCTCTCCCCCTCATCTCCAACCTCATCGACAAACTCAAAGGCACCAATCACTTCACCAAGTTTGATGTTCGATGGGGTTACAACAATGTCCGCATTAAAGATAGACATCAATGGAAGGCCGCATTCATCACCCACAAAGGGCTCTTTGAACTAACTGTTATGTTCTTCGGACTTAACAACTGCCCGCCATGTTCTAATGATTCATGAACGACTCTTTCCGAGATATGATCGCTGAAGGATGGCTCATCATCTATATGGACGACCTCCTTATCTTCTCCCCTGACGAAACCACCCACACCAAAAGGACCAAGCGAGTCCTGGAACAAATGAAGGAATTGAACCTCCATCTTAAACTGGAGAATTTATATGTAGTATCCTACAAATGTTAGCCATGTGGATCATCACCTGTCTTGACATGAATCTCTATATTCTTCAACCACCAGAATCATAATCTACTCCTGGAAATGACATTCAAGATGGAAACAGTCTACTATCCAGACCAGGTTCTGACCAAAAAGAAGCTCCAAAGTCTTTTTCATATGGAATACATAATGGCAATGAGTGAAGACTCTTTACTCATAGAGGTATGAAATAGGCGTAGAGTCATCCTGACCTGAAGTATTTTGTCCACATCTGGTACTGTCTATGGAGGGAGGAAGTGAGCTGTTTGGTGCACACTCATAGAAGAGCCCTCAAACTGGATGCAGAAGTTGAAGATAATCTATGGATGTTTTTGACTTACCTGAATGCTGTGTTCACACAATTTGTGGAGAAGTCAAAACAGGTGATGAAAATGGGATTGACATGCCACAGTAATGTGTTTGACAGGTACCTCCTTATTGAAAATTATGTTAGAAGACACAAGCCTGTAAAGGTATGAGCATGTAGGTGGGAGCATGATTATACTATTGAACAAAGCAATCTCTGAATGTGGTAAGTTGGTATCCAGTACCAATGTACCCATGGTGTGGCCTCCTGTTCTGTTGACTGGTGCATTTCCACATATTGTTGTTTCTCATGCACAATCATTGAGCTCGACTGTTCTTGAGTAGTTAGGCCATCACCTAGAGGTCTTTTATTCCTTATAAATCTAAGACAAATCATAGAGTCTGTGGTTTCTGCCACATTACCACATTACCTTTTGTACATTACAATGTTGGTTATGTATTACATTCTGGAGTGCTTGATAGGTATGCTAGTGCAACCAGTTTTGATTATGGGTCAATTGTACACTAATATTTGCATAGTTGAATACAGGGCTCCTGTAGGTAGGTAACTGCATAGGTACTGGTATCCTTACCTGCATGGGTACAGATATGGGTCCGCATTGTGGATATTTGCACTAAACCTGTACTCGCAACATGGGTTTGTGGGTACCAGCTGCCAAATATGGCAGTCTGTTTACCGTTCAACATTCAACATTGCAACGCCATCAGCCCACAACACTCAGGTAAGTATTGTAGTAGATCATCTACTACAATACTCACTATCTGTCATTTTAGCATTACTACTCTCACATCTGACATGGCAACAACAACAACAATGACACATCAACGTGACAAAGATGACAACGACAAGACAATTATGCCATGACATTGTTCAGACCACTTGCTGTGAGTTGCTGCCTGTCCCCTTTGCCCTGCACTCACCCTCATCCTTGCACTCACCCCACCCTCACACTGCTCGCAACATTGATGCAACAACAACAACAACACAACAATTGTATCACAACATTGTTGCAACCACATGCTGTGAGTCACTATTCATCCCCTTTGCCCTGCACTCACACTCACCCACCCTTCAACCATCACCCTGCTCACCCACTCTTCAATCCCCACCCCCATGCTCACACCACACTGTTGCCACCTTGAGGATATGATAATGACATGACATTGCAGCATTGTTGATGGCCCAGCGCCATCAATGACACCATGACAATAATGATACATGTGCATCAAAATAACAATGATGATGCATGTATGGTCACACCACACTGACAATGACAACATGTGTGCACCTTCCTCACCCTGGCTCTCACCCCACCCTTCCCTACTCACCAATGATGGCAATGTGATGACGATAACAACATCATGACAATTGACACAATGTCATCGTGACCACTTGCCACCCTTACCCTCACTCACCCTCTTCATGTCCCTCCCAGTTGTTGACAACACCACCTGCCACCTTGATAACAATAACATGACAACTTGACAATGACAATGTCATAGCGCTGAGCCCACCACCTCCACATCCCTCTCAATCATCAACAAGCCCAACAGCTTGTTTGACAACACTAGTCACCACCTCTACATTCTCTCATGCCGTCGACGAGCCCCCCATCTCCTCCTTCCCTCTAGTCATTGAGACAATGACAACATGATTGTCATGGCATTGTTGTGACCATGCCATTCACATTACCATAGTGGCCCACCATGCACTCCAAAAAGTTGCAGGTATACCCATACAGGTAATGGGTATGGGTTTTCACTGGATATAGGTGTGCGTATGGTTGCTGGTACCCCAGGTTTTACCTGTGCAATTCCCTAGCTGCAGGCACATGCTTCTCAGTGATTCTCTTTGATGTTCCACATGATGCTATATCCAGCCTTCATACATACAGAGCAAGGCCTTTCATAGAACAGACAAGGCCTTGACGGAAATGATCCAGATGTAGTGTTTCTGTCCCAATTAAGATTCAGTTGGGATTAATGAAGACCTTTGGGTCTTGTACCTGAGAGTCTGCCAACACAGAGGCAAATTGCTGTCTGTTGAAAATGCTATTGAAAATGGTTGCTTCGCCTAGCTTCAATGCAAGATTGTAATGTTTGCCAGCTCAGGGTTCACATTTCTGAATGTTGATGAAACCAGCATGAACCCACTCAATTGTCTCCATTGGTTTTGCCCTATCATCAAAGTACAATACTTTGTAAAGTGTTATCAATCGATGAAAATACTCTTGTTTTGTCACAGGTCTCTTCATAGTGTGATAAGCCAAATAAAGTGTTCTATGAGGTTCATCCATTGAGGGAAACCATTGCTTTCCAGAGAATGATGTAGCATTTGCATGAGGATTCATAGAAGGTGGTGTTGTCACTCAGAGTACTTGACTTGAAATGTAGAATCATTACCCTTCACAATGCAAATGATTGTGCACATCATCTGAGAACATATGCTCATATATGCTTTATCGTCCTATGTTAGCAAACAAAGATACTTCCTGCTGCAGAGGAAATTATTAGAACCATTTATTATTAATGGTTCGCTAGCAAAGGTGGAAATGACCAACTGATTGGGGTGGAAGTTCGGGCTGTTTATGAACACCTTTACAACCATAATGACTGTGAACATATCAACATATGCTCTGACCAAATAGTGATGCTCTTTCACCACCTTTTCTATGACAGGGAAAACCCTTCCCAGCTCATCTGCTTTGGGTTTTAGTTTCAACTTCTGCACTACCCTCCTCTGATCTGCATCTTCCTGAAACACAGTTCCAAATTTATCCCAATGAGTAATTTTCAACAGAGGCAGGTGGTCTTGATCCCATGCTTGAGTAACAGTCTCATCTTTGGATGCTGATGGCAGAAACATTGTGTGAAGGCATTCTGGAATGCTTGTATCAGAAGAGGCCATCAGAGATAGGTCTACCTCAAAATAAATCTCTCCTAAGCTTGGAAACAGTGTTTGAATTATAGAAGGATGATGCAGCCAATTGGACACGAGGCCAATGTCACTGTCTTTCCTAAGCATGTTTTAGCATTGTCTGAAGGTCTCGGATGTTGTAATGACAAGTTGTGTTGCTCCTATAGTGGATAGGATTGGTAATTCCTTCTACTAGAGGACCTAATCCATATTCCCCTTCAGTCGCAAGTCACACTTGATACTGAGTAAAGATTTGGTCAAGATCACATATGAAGGGAATTTTGGGCATCAGCCCAAAAGACTGGATCTTCATCAAAGGAGATATCTCTTCCAAGCAGTATGCTAGTCTTCCAACATCTTTAAAGCTAGGTCTCAGTTGGGTAGGCCAAAGCCCAGCACACTAGAATACTTGCAACGAGCAAAAAGGATTTGAAATGTGTGAGACTACAGATGGAGGAAATGTAAAGATAAATTTGAGGTACAACACAAGTCTGAGGAGGGATATATGTTAGATGATTATGAGTAATCCTTTCAATCATGCAGTGTCAGTACTGGATATGTGACTCACAGCAATGTTCCAGTCAACACTGTACAACTACATTTAAATGAGCATGCAAAAGGGTGTCAATAAAGCAGAAAGACCAGTGCAAACCGGTGTCAACTGATGCAACACCACATCATAATTTTCCCTGATTTTCTGGTTTTTATTTTGATTTGATTAGACTTAGTTTGATACATTTGTATGCTTCTATACATGACATGTAGTTTTAAATAAATTCCTATGGTCTCAATTACATGACCAGGAGACAGATAGAAAGCCATCAGTCAGTAGAATATTTCATATCTAAATTGGAAGCACAGTTCCCACAGGTTAGGGGCCAAAATACTAGTCTTTCAAAACACTGGTTGCAACTGGTATGACAACTGACAGCAACCAGTTACCACCACACCAGTTGCCAGTTGCCTACATTTTTGGCAAAAGACTCTGGACTGGACTTTTAAACACTATGTGCACATACAAAGAGATAGTATGAGTCCCACTTTGAAGAGACAAGGACTGCAGACTGACAGTCAGCATGGTATGGATAGAGTAAGCATATGAACTGGAGGCACACAAAGACAGATATTGACAGGTGCACATAGACTATCAGACTGGCGCATGGACACATACAGATGATACAAGTCCCACTTTGATAGACCAGGCAAATGAACACAGACCTATGTAGATAGGCACACATAGACATACAGATGATATGAGTCCCACTTTGAGGGGACAGGAACCAAGCTGATAAGCAGCAGGCGTAAGATGGATGAGTGCACAGAAACCATCAGTAGACAGATCATGAAAGATCATGAATGCATAATGTATGAATGAACAATGAGAGCAAGATGGACAAGGGCTGTGACAGAGAGCACCAATCAGACTAGTGCATAGACAGTTAGTGGGATGTTGTGGTCATGCATGCACAAACAGACTGGTGAAGGTATGTCATAGTCATAGTACCACTCACCTATGACATCACACTCCAAGGGAACCTATACATCCACACCTTTTTTTTCTTTCAGATTCTCTCTCCTCTTCTGGACCACTTGTGCACTTGTTGCACCTGGCCACACTCCAATGGAACCCTGGGACACCATAGCTTGCTCTTTCTTTTGCCAAAGTACTTGCCATATTTACTTACACTGTCCTTAGACAACATTCATTTATTTAATCCCATCTGTGGTATATACCTCATGTCTTGAACTCGTCTGACATATAACAATACTTTCAGCACAATGCTCACATGTTTTCACCTCTGCCATTCTATGACTGCACAACTAACCCTTAGGAGACCCAATCAATAGTGAGGTTCATGCATCTCCTTAACAAGTGTCAAATCTGAAAGCATGCTTGCAACATCTCAACCAGCATACTAGTGACCTTATCTTTGTGATACATTTGTCGATCAACTTGAACTAAATGGCACCCATTGTCTCCAAACCTACATAGACACCCAAGTGCTACTGTTGTGGTGGCCAATTGGAGTGGCTTTTGTGTACCAACAATGCCAATGGCAATCAAAATAGCAATCAAGGTCACTAATTTTCTGTTGGAGCCTGGCATTTATCCTTATATTTGAGTGGAACATGTAGTGCAACAACCCATTGAGTGACAACCACACCAAGAAGTGTACCCACTTTTCATGAGGCTCACCAAAGTCAAGTTCCAATGGTTTACCTGATCTTCCCTCACAATCAGCACTTCTCACTTCTGCTATGATCACAAAAGCCAGGTTTCACCAGATTTGTGAACAACACAAAATTTGGCAATGTACATGAGTGCACCACCATTGTGTCCACCATCATTGCCACAAACACGGAGGTGGCTATCTAGTTCAAAGCCACATGGCCCTAGGAGGTCAGTCACTGGTGAGGAAAGAAGACAGTCACTCGACTGGACAAGATGATACAGAACATATTAATAGCAATGTGATGTTCAGGATGTCATTTTACACACGGACTCAAATAGGCACATCAGCAAATCACCCCCCTATGTACAGCTTTGTACAGCTCTGTACAGTGCAATACAGACCACAGACTCACAGTCAAGTCCCCCTCCCTCTGTACAGATCTTGACCCTCTGTATAGACTAAGCATCTCTGTATAGTGCCATATACATTTGCAAATAACATTAATATTATACTTAGACAATTCTAAAACAATCACATAATTTATTACATAATATGTTACTAATACATCACATGACATTACTACATTTGTTAGTATTTGGTAACACTTACCTAAAAAGGACATATGAATGGATATATTAGTAATATGCTATAACATGAACAAATAGACTTACTAGCATAGGGGTAGAAAGTGATGGAAAAGGAAGGATAAAATCAAGAAGAAAGAGTGTGTGAGAAAGTTTTCAAACTGTAGATGGTTTATATAAGATTATAGAACAAATAGATACAAATAGATTTGTAAGATTAGAATTGTCTGCTCTTTTGAACATTGATTGGGGGAAATTATTTCCTTAAAAGGCTTCAAAACTCCGGACACTAGTTACATTAGGTTAGGATCATTAGTGTTAGGATATCAGTATTAGGATAATCTTTGGCTACTTTTACTACACTTTACTTACTACACTTTAATAATACTCTGTACCTCACACTGCTAGGTGGCTGTATATGGCTGTGTAGGTCTGTATAGCTGTGCTAGTCTGTATGACTGTACTAGCTCTGTATGTAAATCTGTACAGCTGTGGCTCTGTGCCAAATTAGGCACTTTACTGATGCAGGTTGTACCTAGAACAAAACCTTAGATCAGAAACTTGGAGAACTCAGATTCATTCGCCTAAACGTAGAAACATGCCTCTATGTCTTCCGAGAAAACAGTCAAATGTGTTTCCTGGTCATCTATGTTGATGACCTACTCCTAGCTGCCACCACATGAAAATTCATGAACTCTGTAAAAGAGAAACTCTCCTCCACGTTCAAAATGTGTGACCTCGGAGAAGGAAAATTCATCCTCAGAATTGAAATTAAGCAAAATCGAAAACTCCGCACCCAGTCACAGTACTGTTGCACCATCCTAGAATGTACCGGCATGTCTGCATGCAAGCCCGCCTGGACTCCCATGGCACACAACTCCCACCTATCCGTGAACAATTCCGAAAATGATCTGACCATTTCAGAGATGATCATTGATGGGAAACAAGTTTCATACCTCACTGTCATAGGGTCACTAATGTACCTAATGCTCGGGACCTACCCAGACCTCACCTACACTATAGGAACACTTAGCCGTTTCAGCGCACACCCAAAGTTCCAACACTGGGAAGCAGCAAAACGAGCACTATGATATGTAAAGGCTACAACTAACATGGAACTTGGTTCGATGGAATGGAACTTGGTTCGATGGAATGGAACTTGGTTCGATGGAATGGAACTTGGTTCGATGGAATGGAACTTGGTTCGATGGAATGGAACTCTCCATGGACATAGACTTCCACAGGTACTCTGATGCAAGATGGTCTCAGGACCCAGATAACTCTCACTCCACCTCTGATTTCATATTTATTAGCAATCATGGAGTCATCTCCTGGTCAAGCAAACAACAAAGCATGGTAGCTCTCTCTACCATGAAATTGGAGTATATCGGACTTAGAAATGCCAGACAACACCTAGCTTGGCTCTGGACTTTCTTTGACGAAATAGGGCATTCACAAAAGGTCCCTACTGAACTCTTCTGTGACAACCAAGCAGCCATCATCCTAAGTTGCGATCCACAATTCTGAGCATGGACCAAACACATCCAGTAGAAGTACCACTTTGTCCGAGACGACCTAGTTGGAAAAGGCGAGGCAGTAGTCCGATACATTTCCACCAAGGATATGGTAGCAGACATCCTCACAAAACTCCTTGCAAATGAACAACACTGGAAGTTTGTTCGAGGTATGGGATTACGTCTACACTCAAGTGGGAGTGACAAAATACCAGAGTAAGTCCACAACTCTGGAGCCCTTTACTCTTCTTCCTTTTTACTCCACATCCGGAGTTGTACTTCGGACTCTGGAGCACGTTCACTTCTTTACCGCTCGGTAAACCCTTAGCTTCACTTCTTTATATTGAGGTACGAGTGTGCCTTCACCACATACTATAAAGCTTTCTTTCTTCTTTGTACCTCTGGGCCCGGCTGATACAGAATATTCACTTGTCTGGAAGCAGTCCAGCCAGTACTGCATATACCTTGCATTATCATCCATGACTCTGGCTGCAGCCAGGGTGCATATTTTAGTGCATTGTGGACAGCTCAGAGAGACAGGCATTTAAACCATTGTATCATCGCGCCTAGCTGAAATGGAATTGCTGATGTGCAGCCGGTATCTCATTTACGGCTATATGTTCTCTGCATCTCTAAAATTAGCTGCAGTCTAGGTTGTTCCATCACTTGTGTACCAAATATACGTCCTCAGCCGCTCCAGTTCCACGAGAATCAGCCGCATCCTGGCAATTCCCACTAGTACAAGCAAATGTACATTGTGGGGGTACGAGAAGTATAACCTTGAGTGACTAAAGTATGTGGTGTGACGTTGAGTGTACCTTTGGCACAGTCACGCTCAATCTTCATTCCCACGATTTTGGATGGCTCGCTCATATCTATGACTTCAAACAAGCTGTTTAGCTCTGCTTTCAGCCGGTTCATTAAATCACAGTTATTTGTGAACAGTAATGTTACGATTCGTTTCTCCTCGTACTCTTTTCTTCGGACTCACCATTTCTTTCATTTACGACTACCATCCTATCCCACGTCTCTGGCCCTACGACCTTCACTTGTCTAGGTAGTCGTTTCCTCCATCTGATTTCTCGCTACCGTCTTTGTCACTTCCACTTACTCTCCGTGCGACATCATCGGCTTCGATATGTCGTTTCATCTTAGTCATGACTCCATCGGCCCCCCGATGAGTCATTCCCTTTTTGTCATCTTATGACTCGACCTCGTATCTCTCACGCCTGCCCTAAACCATTAGAACGATATATACACCTTCGATACTTGTCCTGTCTCTTTAGCTTAGATCTCCTCTGTACCTGTTACATCATACACAAATCTAGCCCCTTTGACTTCCCTCATCCTTGGCTCTTTGAAAGCCTACGCCCATGCTTTGAACAGGTGTCTCGTCCCTTGAAACCTTGAACCCGTCGAGTAGGAAACCCCCTCGACCGTCTCTTTACGTTCCAAGTGGAAACCCCCTTGAACGTCCTTTGAACCCTCATCCCCTCACAGAGGCTACGCTTGCCGCCCTACCCGAGACCAAGCGTAACAAGTAATAGATTGTCTACCCATACGGTGATGATCTCTATATTACCATCCATGCATTGTATGTAGACACAAGGGTCTGAATACAACCGTGTGAATCCTTTGGTTTGGAGCTGGTTATTCAGCTCCTTGTTCCATTCGTGCCCGGACTGCTTGAGTTCATACAGCGTCAGATTAGACAACACAATTGATGCATACCAACTTCATATTCTTCAGGTTGTCTCATATAGACTTCCTCTTTCAGGATATCATTTAGGTATGGACCTTTAACATCCATCTGTTGAATCTCCCAGTCCTCTTCAACAGCGAGCGCAAGTATCACTCAAATCGTTTCAAGTCGGATGATGGGAGAAAATGTTTCATTATAATCCATGCCTGATTGTTGGGTGAATCCCCTAGCTACTAACTGTGCTTTATGTTTCAGGAGTTCGCCGTCTTTTCCAAGCTTCATTACGAACACCCATTTATTCGTAACAGGTGATCACTCTTCAGATGGGTCAACCAGTTCCCAGGTTCCCATATCCTGAAGTTGTTTTAGCTCGGTCTGGACAGCTTTCTCCCATTCAGGCCACCAGGTGATCATTTTGCTTCAGCAAGAGACTTCAGATCGCCTTGACCAAGAGTGGTCTTAGTAAATGCCATATATATGTACGGCCTTAGCGGACAACGCATGTTCGTCTTTGTCATCATCATTGTCCAGTACGTCTTCCAAGTCAGGAAGTGGGTCATTCAGCTTACTATAATCATGAACGACTTTAGGTCTTGTACTGTGCCTCAATGACTCAGCTTCTTGCTTCCATTTCTCGCCTGCGCTCAAATTTGCATCAGCAAATTATGGATTTAGCTACAGAGATTACAGCCATACATGAATTTACAGTATAGCCACAGTGATCCACAGCCACACATTGTCCCACATCTACAGTGTCACAATATCCACAGTAAAGTACAAGACCTACAGGACACTACAGGACCACAAAGTAAACTCTAGCTAAAGATCCTAATCTTGATTAAATACTAACCTTGGTAATCCTAACACTGATAATCCTAACCTGATCTAACCTTGATAAGTACACTGATTAAAAGTGTACCAAAAAAGTGTACCAAAAAAGTGTAGTAAAAGTGTAGTAAAAAAGTGTAGTAAAAAAGTGTAGTAAAAGTGACACTGCCACAGCATCCAAAATTGCTCTAAGTCTAAAAATGCCAAAAACGCGATTTAGTGGACACCAAATTCTCCACCTCTTGCGCCCCATGACAAACTGGACCCAACAAATGGCCAAGTTATATATATGGGGTAAGTCTATTTTTACACTTTTCTACACTTTGCTAATAACACTACACTTTATCTAGTACACTTTGGTAGTCAAAAAAGTGTACACTTTTGGTACACTTTTGGTACACTGTTGAGTACACTTTGAAACTAAACTCTGTTTACTACACTTTGGTAGTCAAAAATGCGCCACAATTGGTACACTTTGGTACACTTTACTGACTACACTTTCCCTAGACTTCTTTGCTACACTTTGGCAGTCAAAAAAGCGTACTTTTTTGGTACACCCTGCTGACTACACTTTTTCTAGACTTTATTTACTACACTTTGGTAGTCAAAAAAGCGGTACTTTTGGTACACTTTACTGACTACATTTTTCCTAGACTTTGTTTGCTACACTTTGGTACACTTTTGGTACACTTTGGTGACTACACTTTGACTGACCTTTGTTTGCTATACTTTGGTAGTCAAAAAAGTGTACCAAAAGTGTACACTTTGTTGACTACACTTTGACTACACTTTTTTGGTACACTTTTTGACTACTTTGACTAACCTTGTTGACTACACTTTGGTAGCCAAAAAGCATACACTTTGGTCCACTTTGGTTGCACTTTGTTGACTACACTTTTGTACACTTTGGCTATACTGTGTTTGCTATACTCTGTTAGGCAAAAAGTGTACACTTTTGGTACACTTGTTGACTACACTTTGGTAGTCAAAAAAGTGCAACAATTACTACACTTTGAGTACAATGTAATTAGTAGATCAAATGGAATATATGTGTTTTTCTAAATGATTGAAGTTCTCAATAGATAACCTATTACGCTTGTTGTGTTTTCACAGCATCCACTCATCCCACAGTATCCCACAGAATGCTACAGACTTATTATGGTCTGTACAGTACTGTACAATACATACATTCTGTACAATACTGTATGTGATTACAAATCAGCTGTACAACATGTAGTCCTGTACTATACCTGTAGCCTTCATTGTACAATGGGAGACCTTCCATCAGAGTGTGAGATCTGTGATTCTCTGTCCATTTCTGTACAAGGCCTTGTGAATTTGCTGATATGGTGCATTATTCCCACTAGACTCATTCTTGTGGTGAATATCCGGTGCATTGGGAATGATCATGTCAGTGGGGCCATGTAGGAAGCGATAATTTTGTAAGACCTTGACTTGGTACGTCTTTGTATCATAATACTTGACCGCTGTGGGACCATCAAGGTGACCAGTAAAAATATGATTGATACTTTTAGGACCAAGCTTTGAGATGTCCTTTCCCTCAGTCAAGATCCATACCAGGATACCAAATTCTTCAAGATGCGAAATGTCTGGTTTAGTATTGGACCAATGTCCTTTGGGTGTCGAGTCCACAATCACACAAGTGGATGATCTATTTTGGACATACGCAGCATGCATAACTGCCTCAGACCATAGCGAATTGGGAAGCTTTTGTGCAATTAGCATTGCGCGTGAAAGTTCCATCAACGTGCAATTCATGTGCTCGGAAACACCATTTTGGGACGGGGAATATGACATGGTCAGCTCAACTTCAATCCCATGATCGCGGCACCATGTCAACAAGGTATGATTGACATATTCTGTACCATTATTGGCTCTAAGCCGATTGGGTTTCTCACCATGCTTCGTTTCGATGTAGGTTAAATACTGTTGTACTTTGGCAGTTGTCTCATCCTTGGACTTCATAAACTGCACTGTACAGTGTCTCATATAGGCGTCAATGAAGGTTATATAGTATTTCACTCCTCCCACACCTTCAGTACAGGCTGGTCCCCATACATCAGTATGTGTCAGTTCACCTGGTTTTTCAGCTCGGCTCATCACCTGTTTTGGGAATGATACATGGGTCTCATCAGCAAATCATGACTTAGCTGTACAGTGCTGTAAGGCTCTGCACAGTGTATTATAGTTGTTACAGTGTGACAGAAAGGTCTCCCCCTGTGCAGTTTCAGTACAGAGCACACAGGGCTGTACATATTAAGTAATCTGTGTGACGCTGTACAAATCAAGTCCCGCTGTCAGCTCCCGTAGCCTTTGTAGAGACTGTAGATACTGTTGCGCATTGTATGATTCCATGAAAAATGTTCAACCATGAATTGCATTGCACTGTATGTACTACGAAGCGAGCACATATTTACTCATCACCTGGATCCCTCGCCACTTTGGATTCCTCGCCACCAGCTTCCTCATCCTATTGTGCTTGCTGCATCATGTTCGACACACCGACCTTGTTGCACCATGGTCGTCATGTCCTCATCGCGCTGTCCTCATTGCATCACGGTCATCGTGTTGGCTGGTGCTGCTGGTGTCATTGAATGGGCCGTTGGGCTCATTGAGGACTGGGAGGGATGTGGTGATGATGCCCGGTGCTGTCACACACGCACCGTCATCGTGTTGTCACCAAGGTCACCACACGTCATCGTCGTCATGTCCCCCACCCTCGTGCTTGTCATACGGATCAGCATTGTCATTGTCGTCCGGTGCAGGTGCGGTCATGCACGCATCGTCGTCGTTGTGTCCCCCGCCCTCGTGCTTGTCATCGCATCCTAGCCCTTGTCGTCCCCTCATCCTCATCCTGGTCGCGTCTCCATCCTCAACATGTCCTCGTAGTGGTCGTATCGTGGTCGTGGATGTGGTCGCATCCCCGTCCTTGATGTGTTGTCGTCAGTGGATTGAGTCGAATGAGTGTGAGCATCACCTGGAACTCGTTGTATGCAGACGAGATGGATGGAGTGTTGTACTGGTGCACAAGGGATTCCCAGAGGCCGATGGTGGATCCATGGGTTTCAAACCTTGAGGAGATGTGGGCTTCAAGGTGAAGGACGATGGCACCGAGTGCTCTGTCGTTGTTTTTGTCCCAAACATCAGCTTTCTCATCGTCTGTGGTAGGATCAATGGAGTTCATCTTGCGCCAGAGTCCGGAGGCACAAAGGTACACTTCCATCTCTTAGGGCCCAACATTGGTAGTTGGTACTGTTGAATTTGGCAATTTGAGCGAGGCTGGAGGACATGGTTTCTGCGAGGATGGACATCAGTATTGATCTGTTAGAAGGAGAGCGTAAATACACATCACTGAATGCCCAGAGCTCGAACAATGGAGGGACATAGTCTCCCCATTTGGTCCTAGTCCAGTTTTGACCATTGCCCATGAGCATGACCGCATCAATGGGTGTGTCCAGCGTGTATATGCACAGGACAGTCGACATTCACAACACTGAGCATTTCCGCATCAAGCATGTGCAGGCATTCACCTTAAAGCACGTCGGTGAGTAACGCACAGACGGGCTTCAGGGCTCGTAACCTGTTGCAATAGCACTGCCCCATAGGGGCGGGTGCTCTAAAGCTACTCACCTGTGGTGGAATGTTTGAGGGACTTGCAAGCACATAGTGGTTGAGAGTCAAGAGAGTTATATTATAGTTCAGACGTAGCCGAGTCTGATATAATGGGCAGTCATGTGACCATGGGAGAAAGATATGCTATATGGATATGTATCTACTTTTAACACACTGCTCTCACTGTCAAAACCCACCCAACGGCCCTCCATCACTCACATATCAAGCTTTGAGCCGGTAGGATAGTGCATCCACACATGCACACTCCATTCAGGTACTTTTCGCAGGTTTGGTTTCTTGCTGTTTAGCAGCTCATATGATGTCTTCCCATTTAGCACACGTGATGCCATGCAGTTCTTCATCTACACGACATACATTAGTGCCTCACCCCATAAGTTTTGTAGGAGCCCGCTGGCATGTCTGATTGCATGTACACATTCCATTAGCGTGTGGTTGAGCCATTTGGTGATGCCGTTATGCTGTGGGGTGTTGTGTGTCGTGACCCTGCGCTTGGTGCCCTTCAACTTCAGGTGAGCAGTCACGTTAGTGTTTGAAGGTCTGGTCACAGGACTGGTAAATAACCAGAACCTAACCGGACTTTAACCGATTGTGACCGGACTGTACATAACCGATCACCTTGGTCTTGATCGGTCATGGTCCAATTATTCCTTCATTGTAAAAATGAAAGGACTGCTCAAGACCAGTCATTTCAAAGACCACATTTCATACCCCAAAATCACTGCATTTCGACATACCTGTCAAAATGCGGTGAATTTGAGTGTAAAATCATGAATTTTCATGTCATTTTGACCCCAAATAGTCAAAATATGGTTGTTTTTGATACGAAATACATAATTTTACACTCAAATTCACTGCATTTTGATAGGTATGTTGAAATGCGGTAGATTTGGGTGTACAATAACATCCTAAACATATTATTTCAACCCCAAAATCTGGTCTTTGAAATGACTGGTTACCATCAGTTATGGTCCGGTTACATGAAAATTTGGGTTTTTAAAGACTGGTTACGGTCCAATTATCTGATTTTAGGTCAAATAACTGGACCGGACCTTTAAACACTAAGTAAAGTCATTGCTCAAATACTCGCCACCACAATCTGACCGCAGGTGTTTGATAGTAGCACTGTGCTGCATCGAAGATGTCGGATTTTGTGGCAAGGAGAGTGATGTGGGTGTAGCATGTGTAGTCGTTGGTGAAGGAGACATAGTAGGTTTTATGGCCAGTGTTTGGACTTGCACAGGTCTCCAGACGTCGCTGTGGACTTCGTTACCGAAATGGTTGCACTGTTGGGGTTCGCAGACCTTGCCAATAGGCTTGCATGTGGTGTTTGCATACTCACACAAATCACATTGGCCTATTGTTTTGTGCACTGGGTTGAGTTTGACTCCTTCAACCATCCCCTTGGACATCATCTCGTGGATCAAGGCTGGGCTGTAGGGAATGGCATGGGTACGGGTACGGGTACGGGTCTGTGCCCTGGATACCCACACTAAACCTGCAAGCGCAGGTACACAGGTACTAGCTGCCAAATACAGCAGTTTACTCACCTCTCACTGTTCGAACACTACATCCAACCACAAGCTAGCTCTCAATACTCAGGTAAGTTGTGTTGTAGTTCATCTACTACTAACCACTGTTGTTTCGAGTGGTACTACTGCTCTCACCCCCCACTTGATGCGGCACCGTGTGACGAGGCCTACGACGTGATGACAGACCCCACACATGTTGAGGTCGAATCAGATGGCGAGACAGTCGTCAAAAGCATAACACACAAGCACACGGGTACGGGAGTCGACAAGGAGGTTGTTGGCGAGCCTCCAGACACTGGGATCGAGGTGGAGGGACGAAGTGTGCCAATGCATGAGTAGTCAACAATGACGACTGACAAGGTTGATCAGCACCTCCCACCAGATGACTAAGATGTACCAATGGCATCCCCAAACGCACCACAGCCCCCAGATCCACCAGACGAATCCCCACAGTGATGACATGAGTTGCGCACCACGCACACTGAGTGCAACAATGTGTTGTTGTCAAAGTGCCATCCCACCCCGCCCCACTCCTCGTCATCACATGCATGTAGACCATTGTCTGCGTGCACACACCTGAGTCGCTCACTCCCCCCACCTTCACCCTCATCAACTTTGACCCTTCCAGACCTCAATGCGCGTTCTCCAACTTGTCCGCCTAGGCACCCTCAACCTCCTGGCACATTGAGTTGTACTCTCGCGCACCTGTGCTCTCATCATTGGCAACAATGACAACATGTGTGCAACCACACGACAATGGCAACAACAATGCAGCGTCATCGGTGACACAGGGCCATCAATGACACCATGATGACGATGCATATGCACAACCCCATGCCTAGAGGACATGATGGTGTCAACAACAACGATGACATGATGACGATGACGAAGCAACATTGTCAATGGCCCAGTGCCATCAATGACATCACCATAATGATGACATGTGCACAACCACATGCCTGGAGGGACATGACAGCAACAATGACACACCCCGTCCTTGCGCCACATGCGAATACAAACAGGAGCACATAATGTGCTCTCATTTGTGTTCACATATGAGTGCAAGTGCTCACCATCTCTTGCCCTCCATCACGGGTATACCCACATGGGTTATGGGTACAACCTGCGACATGTACGGGTGCAGGTACAACAGAGGCATACCTGGCCAAAACCCATACCCGTTAGTGTTGGTACGGGTTTTGGCTGGGTATGGGTGCAGGTATAGCTCCAAACACCCAGGGGTATACCTGTGCTATTCCCTACTGGGCCGATGTGCGACAAACGATGGTGTAACTCCTCCATGGTCAGTACTGTTCAGTTTGGGCAGCACCAGCGAATGCTTTCGACTGGTGCTTGACTCGATATAGCCCCTTACTGACTTGGACTTCACCCACCAGCTTTCTATGTGGGTTGAAGATGTGACACACAGAGTCACGAAAGAGTGTGGAGTACCTAGCTGCCACGGTGAGTTTGCTTAGTGAGATGAGGGTGATGCCCATTGACAGAGCATATAGGACATCTTTCAGCAATATCTGAGTATTGGTATTACCATTCGGTATTTCAATATATAAGTCGCCTCGTCTAATGGCTTGGAATGTCTGCTTGTCTGCCATGCTGATTGGCTTAGGAGAAATGGTTTTGAACGTGATAAACTAGTCACGGAAGGGGAAAAGTACTGTGAAGCACTGCTATCATATAATTCAGTGGTGGATGAGCATGCAAGCATAGCATACAACAGTGTTTGAGGTTTCAAGTTCCTTGGCCTCAGCAAACCAGACACCATCAGGTTCAGACGGTGCACTTGTTGTGGCTACATTGGCCTGCGTGGGTTTCTTAGAGTCTGTCTTTGGCTTTTTTTTTTTCCTTTGGTTTCCTGCCCTTTGGTGATTGACTGTGTTTAGCGCCACCTTCCTCCCAGCAATAGTCCGAGCTGTGGCTATCCCAGCCGCAGTTCCCGCAGGTCCCAGTATATTTAGGCTTTCGACCACAGCCTTTCTTCCCATCAGCCGCAAATGCTGTGTCATCGTCTTTTGACTTTGACTTTGAGCCCTTGTGGATAGCGAGACAGTCATACTCGTCAAGAATTTGAGAGATGAATTGATATGATGTAATTTGACAATTCAAAAGCTGCATGTTGGTTGAAATGGAAGTAAGAAGTAGTCCTTGTCGGATACAGGCTTGCCCATTCAAGCAAGCTCTTCACGAAGCATGATCATTTTGTCAATGTGTGCTCGTGCATTTCTGCCATCCTTCAGCTTGAGTTCTCTGGGCTGGTGTCATTTTTCCATGCTAACAGCTATTGACCGATTCTTGAATTGTTCCCAAAGAGCTGTAAAGTATTCAGCGCTGGTTTGAGACGAGGTGAATGAATAGACTTTTGGGAATGGAAGAACCAATATAATGCATGATGAGGTCGTTGTTTGCTTCCCAGTCAGCGAGAGCTTTTTCGTAGTCCACTATGCTCTGCACATCCTCCATTGTGGTTGGTATCCATGCTGGCAAGTGTCTTTCGAAGTACAAAGTACTCCAAAAGGCGAAGGGACAGAAGAATGTAGAGCTCTAGTGGGAATCCTCACTAGGATGATGAGTGATGGACTGGTAGTCAAGTTCTTGCTTAGAGTAGCAGGAGGAACGAATCAAAGAGAACTCGTTAGAGGGGAAGAGTTACATGGGAGGCCTGTCTATATAGTGTCTAAGTCTTGTTTGTACTTGTGGTCTCTATGAGGCAGCTCACCTCGAAGGAGAGGGTAATGCCCTTAAGACTCGCCAGGCTTTGGACCTAGTAACCTTCCTTAACCAATGGAAGAACTACTGGGACCTGTCGGCCAGTGGAGTCTTGGCAGCCGCTCTGCATGAATGGAAGCCTCCTGTGTGGGTCTCCAAGAAAACAAAGAAGAAGCAGAGCAAGAGGGAGGAAGCAAGATGCGCTTAGGGAGTGGGAATTCCTCCCCTCATTATCGACCAAGCCAGAGCGCTTGAGGAGTGCATCACGCTCAGCCCTGCCTGTTGAATGAGTAGTATACAAGTTCCAACCCTAACCGTAGTATTAGGAGATCTATTAGTGTAACACTATATAGCATTCAAACTCAGCATCTGAGTTCTAATAGACTCTTATCCTCTAACCACTACATGCAACTACAAGTCACAACTAGCTAACCAATGGTGCGTCTTAGCAATGTTCCTACTCCATAGAATAGCATGTTTAAAATTGCCCCATTGCACTTTGGCAACAACACCTCATCAATGGAACCTAGCTCATCAACCACACCAATCGCATTCTCAGAGCCTAGCTCCTCCACCACTCCTGCCATGACCACGGGGCTTGTTGCAACATCTCCTTCTGCTCTCGCTACTTGTATTACGAGTCTGCCATCCCTTATCTCCTTCCTAGTCCCCATCGCCCCCACTCCTGTTCTTGCTGCTCACATGACAGGCACATCTTCCACCATCCCAGACACTCCCAGCGCTGTAGAGCACTGCTGCTCTCTACGGTTGCAGCACCCATTCTAGCCTCATTTCACAGGTCCCCCATCGCAGCTCGGGCATCGCATCCTCCATCCATGGCAGTCCACATGCAGTCCGGTGTGTATCCACTCTTTTTGTGTTTTAACTTTTATTCCTATAGGAGTCCGCTTTAATCCGATGTCGGACTCATTTTTACACTTTGTCTTCATGTCATCCTTCGCATTTTGACCATTTATTGTTATATTACACTTATATCATTGCTCCTATTGCTTTATATGTTTGTTTCCATAGTCATTCTTCAATCCTGTAGAGCAGGATTCTCTATAGTTACACAGTCCTTGGAAATACCCGGACTGTAAAGCCTTGTACTGGCTTCCCACAATATATCTTTCACTTTCCTTCACTTTCTCTCAGCTTTGTCAGTCTCGTCTCGTCGTCAGTCACACTCAGTGGCCAGTCCTGTCGTCATATCCGATTGTGTATCATCGGATTCTCTTCATCTCGTCATCTCGTCATCTCACAGTGCACTCGGCACTAGTGTTGCTACAGTTTGGTTAACTAGCAACCAGTTCTGGTTTCGCACAGTTTGAACATGGTCTAGTCCATATCAGGCAACTAGACCCTTGGTAACCATGGTTCTGGTCTCCTACAGTTGGTTTTAGTTTCGAACTATACAAAACTATGATTGTGCTAGTTGTGTCAAAAACAATAGAAAAACAACACCGTCAAGTTGCTGAACACATGTCCCAATGCCCTCACATGTTTACACCCCCATAGATTCTGTTTTTGTATGGACGCGATTCGAGACGCTTGGACCTCCAGGGTGTTTCAAGCTCTCGGAAAACTTTAGATCGTCTAATTCCATGGTGGATGTCAACACTCATTCCACGAAAATACTGGAATTTGAACGTACACTCTCAGCATTTTCTTTTTTGAACATGCATCTTCTGTAGTGGTTTCACAAGAAACCTTGGTGGACATGGTGAGAGCGACAAGCGATTTTTGCTAGTGAATTTTCTGGATACTGCCCAGCCTCATGTTAAGGTCTTGGAACAGTGACTTCAAGTGTACATAATCTGGCTTTGCAGTGAACGATAAGAGGTGAGAGTATTCCCAGAATTCGCGAAATTCGGATGGGAGTGATTGGCATAATTCATCACCGGTAATGTCTTGCTTCTTCTGGATGACAATACTGCACTGTATCAGAGCACTATGGAACCATGGAAGTGAACTGCGGGAAAGATATATTAAAACATAGGCGAGAGATTCCAAATCATCTTAACGGCTGAGTTCGTGCCCTAGATGACTGTTCACAGACGCGAAAGCAAGAGTGCCAACAAATGATGAGTTCTTCTCAAAGGAGATATGAATGTGCATGCGGGGATCTCAATACTGATGGCCAGCGTTGAAGTCGACAAGATACAGAAGATCGTCTTGCACAGCATTCCGATGTTGTCTGGCTTATTATCGCAATGAATGAAGTTGCGACTATGAATAGCCTCAAGACGAGTAAGCTATCGAAAAGAATAATGGATTAATATTCAAGAGTCCTACCAAAGAGGGGAACATACCAATTGACAGGCAATGAATGCGACCATGCTTTGAGAAAAGGTATGTCTGCACACATTGAAGACTTCGTATAAAGAAGGTCCGAGGTGTCTGAGGACCAGCACGTTGCGTCCAGACTCTGCTCCAAACTATATTGCCTGAGGGATTCCAGGGATACCACACAAGCGAGAGAGGACTCAGTTTTTGTGTTCAAGTGAACAGCTGTTGGATCCGTTATTGAGTTTAACGACAATGTCATTGTTGCTTGTGGAAAGATCACAGGTGTGAAAAACTGTGCCTGCAGAACCCGACGTCACAGGCATTATCAGCTTGCAAGGGAATATAGAGAATTCTCTTATCAGACACTCCAGATCCAATCTTCTCCTCCAACTCAAACTTGTGGTTATCGCATGTTAGAACCATAGAGAATCTCAAGGGCACGAAAGAGAGGTGTGAGAGTTGAACATCAAATATTCAATGTTTCAACATTGAGGCGATGTAACTGCAAGTGAACGGAACAAATTGAACTCCGATGCGCTACTGGCACAGCTAAAGTTCAAAAACTAAGATAACAGAAAGACAGTAATATGGGATAGGATTGATGTCAACATGTAACAAGACGATGAGCCTATAATAACTCAGCATAAGCACTCTCCTCACGCTCTACAGCCTCGAGGATTATGTCAATCGTATCCCTTGTATCCTCACCTTGAAGCCCCGTGTGATCAACATTTACGGGTTCTTCGGCATCGTCCATGACATCCCACAAATTTACTGCAAAAGATTGAGAGCATCAGTAATTTAACGCTTTGCTTTAAGTGTCTTTTTTTGCTTAGCTGATACTATAACATCTCATAGCTCATTCAGCAAAGTGTTTCTACCATTGGGAACCTTAGATACATCATATTCTAGCACAAAGGAAGATTGGAAACATCTTGCTGAATGAGCTATGAGATGTTGTAGTATCAGCTAAGCAAAAAAAGACACTTAAAGACACTTAAAGCAAAGCGTTAAATTACTGATGAGAAATCAAGCTGTTCCTTCTTGAAATGGAACTTGAGCATCTGGAGGGATTCCATAAGGATGGCGCTGGTCTTGTTTCTTTTCTTCGTGTCTGTCTCTGCACTGGAAGAAAAGATCCGTTCACACAGGACAGATGACGCTTGTATAGGGAGATAGTCCATGGCAATGGCGAAGAGAATTGGATATGTTTTATGGTTTGCCTGCACAAGCTTGTTAATTACCGGAACAATGATAAATCATAATGCGACATGTATGTCCCAGAACTTCAATGGATTATCACCTTGCATAGTCAAGGCACCTTTGGTGTAGGAACGAAACTCATCCTCAACCGGATGGACTACTTCCCGGGTATTGCATCGACCACCCATGTCCTTGATACATAGCTGTGCTGCGATGGCACCGAAGTCTTCGAAACACGGCTGATTTTCTGCGGGCATCTGCTGGGGTAGTTTGCTGTGATATTTGTGCATCTGACTCGGGTTATTAGATTCTATATGTAGACTAAAGAATCGATATACTCACCAGGTCTAAAATTGTTTTCCTGGCCTTCTCGACATAATCTTCACCCCAATGGTCTTCTATCCAACTCATGTGAATGGACGGCTCAACAACTGAAAGGGATTGTTAAGACTCCATGACGCATGCTTATAGCAATACATACCCATTGCTATGACATATGCGGTAGTGTCATCCATACAGTTGTAGTACTTCATGGCCCAGTGCAGGCCAATGTTGAGCCACGGTTTGAGGCGAGGTTCAGACTCACGAAATTCTTCCCATCCGGTCATGAATAGTTCAAAGTAGGGGACAGACAAGCCAAGGTGTGGTAATTTGTCGCCTGAGACACAATGTTGGACTACATGCGGGACCTTGGGACTCGTTGTTAGTTGACATTTGATATGGACACATGATACTTACATTGAGGATGATATGGTAGTCTTTGAGTACCATCCATTCCCACTCGGACAGCTTCAACTTTTCGAGGTCACGATGGTTGGGTAAACCAAGAAAGTATTCAATGCCCTAGTGTGCATCAGCAAGTTAGCTGCCAAAGTGTACAGGATGTGTACCAAGTGCATTTCAATAAGACGGTTTATCATACCATAAGACGAATCCCACCTTGTCTCTGCATCATGCTTCAATTCGTGTTCGGGAAGTAGCATGACAGGACTTCCAGGCGTCTTGAACCAATTCTTGCTGTTCCTGAGTTTGATTGTATCCAAGAAGTCATTGCAGTGATGACCAGATGCATGGACTGCAATGACGATGCTGCGGCCCATCTTGATAGGGGCTTTCTTGACGACAGTAGCATATTGGTCGCGATCACCATGATTGGGGAACACATTTGCCTATTCATGTGCAGTTCCCTCAAGCCTAGAACTTGAGAAACTGTCATGGATGTGTTTGATGCAAATATGGATGATATGCGGGAAACATCTAATTTGATGGTCACTTGCGTCAAACTCGATATCACGATTGCTCAATAGGATTTCTATCTCCTGCATGCATGTTGTGTTGTTGGAAGCGTTGTCTGTCGAGAAGTGCTTAACCTGCCAACATATGTGGGCTTCACCAACTTAGAGCCTGGAGGTATGAAATGGATGAACCTTGGAAGTAGCACCAACGTGGTCAAGTAGAGTCATTATGGTCTCACGTGAATCCAAGTCGGGCAGATCTCAACTGTAAGCGATTCTGGGAGTCCTTGGAGATCCAATGTCCTGTGATGGCAAGGAAACTTGTCATATTACCCGCGGACCAAACATCGGTGGTAAAAGAGATCTGTCCAAGCATGTTCTACACGAACATAAATTAATGGAGCACATAAGATGGGAGGCTCCACTTACTCCGAGTTTGATCCCAAGAGTCACAAGATATTGCTTCCATGCTTCAATAATCTTTTTCCGCATGCTCGTCCGATGCAGAATGTCGGATTCCTGGAGGCTCTTGCGAAGAATCAAATGGAGCTCATGAAATTCATGGCGTTCCACGACATTGATGGACTGTAAAATGAGCTGTTAGGTAAAGTGAAAATAATAGATGAGTTGCGACATACCTGATCATCAGCTACGATAAAGGCAAGGAGGCGCTGATGAAATTCTTCCTTCGAGAAAGGGGGTAAGGAGCGCCCACTATAATCATGTGCTGTACCCCTCCCATCAGTTGCCGATGTTCATTGAGGAAGATTGTCCAGTGTGCCTTTGATAGCAAACGCTTCCCATAATTCAGTCAGGCTATAACCAAAAGCATGCGCTTTCTTGACACTCTCAAGATATACTTGCCAGCCGCGTGCTTCCACTAGTTCCAAATATTCGGGGACATGCCAACAGTCAAGGTGGCCGCAGAGTGTTGAAGTGCCGGATGTGGCAGCATAGACATATGTGCACCGGCTACCGTGGTACTTCTCCTTCCATGCATGTGTGTCGCTGTCGTGAACCTCCCTTCGAGGACACCATAGTTTTAGCATTGGTCAATGGTAAAAAAGGAGGCATACCTGCAGATCTTACAAGTAGAACCGGCGTCGGTGCGTTTCAAAAAATATTGAACATCCGTGGTACTAGCAGTTTTCGTAGACTGAGTCCGAGAGGGATCAATCAACAGGTCACTTTGACGGGGTCGCGGGTTGTTCGCAGGACCTGGAGGAGAATCATTTTGATCGTCAGTTGTATCTGATTCAAATCCTTCCTTGGCCATCTCTCCATCAATGTCAATTTCTTCCTCTGGCACACATGCAAAACAGTGGCGCAGAGCAGGAGGAGCAGGTGCGTTTGCAGCCAGTGCCTTCTCAGTATGCTTTTTAGCTCGACTTCCTCGTCTGGGGGCCGAGGATGCAGGGACATCGCATGCATCTGAGGTTGTGTGGACCTGGATTTTGCTCTTTCGACTCATGGGATAGGGATCGAGAGATAGGACAGGGATTGAGAGATGAGGCGAAGGGAATATTGAATTGACAGCTTTATATACTGGTCTACAGGCATTGGGAGATCCAGGGCAGTGTGAAATGCAAGGTGCAGACCGTCGCGGCGGTAAGTCATGCTATGTCGAATACAAAGTCCATCTGAGCCATGAGTCGTTGAAGCAGCAGATAATGGGCTGTGCGTGTACGTCTTGATGGCTGACATAATTGGCTCGACAAGTGAGCGGGTAAAATCTTTGGGAAACTTGCACAATGGTCAACATAGATACAAAAATAAGGAATAGAGGACAATAGTGTCATGAAAGATATGATGATAAAGGAAGAAAGGAATACACGAATGTGATACAATTGAAGAATGATAGCATAGCCTCGACAACCACCTAATTACTTCTCTTCGTCCCCTTTTCCCTGCCACGAGGTTGCCGTGAGGTTGAACATGTTTTACAAGACGGTCTAGGGGATTTCTGAGCACTCCTCTCTCTCTTGCTAGAGTGGTCCGAGGGTTCTGATATGTGCTTGCGCTTTCTTGAAGTATACCACTTGAAGTAGCGCTGGTATGCGCATCTAAAGATGGCTGTGCGAAAGGAGCAGAGGACGCTGTTCCACGGGACACTCAGCCTGGCCATTGATCGGCATACTTGCTCGATATATTCAGCTTCTCCAGCTCCCATTTTCATCAGCGCCAGAAGTGATGCTTTGAGAGTGTCTGAGGCTTTGAAGAGCGAACAGTTGATGTCGTCGGTGGAGAGCGAAGGATAGAGCAGCTAGAAACATGGAAGAAACCAAAAACAATAAGAAATCGTAAACATACCCCCTGTGCTGAATAGCTAAGAGTTGCCCAGTCATTGGTTTTAAGTGGGTCTTTGTCACAAAGTATCATGCTGATGGTTCTTTCGAGCGCTACAAAGTGTCCTGGATTTGAGTATCTCGAGGTCCTTGTTCCCATTGTGTGCTTGTCCACTCTTCACATTGTCCTTGCTTTGGCTGCCATCCATGACTTGTATCTATGGTCTGTCGACATCTCATATGCTTATCTCAATGGCGAGATTGACTGTGAAGTATATATGGAGCAACCTATGGTCTCCCACTGAATGGTGTGTGATCTGAGTATAGTCTTTAATGAATCTGTGGTAGAAGTTGGCAAGACCAAGAAAACTGCAAACATATTTTACACTACTATGGGTTAGCCATTCTAGAATATCATCAACCTTTTACTATCCATTTTGATACTATTGGCAGATATGATCATGCTGAGATATGCTACTTTTGTTATGTGAAAGTGGCATTTCTCTGGTTTAGCGAAGAGATCATTATCTCATAAACACTGTAACATTTTTCATACTATTTTGGCATGTGCCTTGATGTCATTTGTTTTTGTGAAGATCATGACATCATCAATGTAGACAACCACTACATTATCCATATTGGCAAAGAGTTCATTCATCATGGTTTGGAATGTAGCAGGTGAATTGCATAAGCCAAAGAACATGACAAGAGGTTCAAAGGCTCCATGATAAGTGACAAAGGCTGCTTTCCATTTATAACCTTCTTTGATATGAATATTGTTATATCCCCAATGCAAGTCAAGTATTGTAAACATCTTAGCTCCTTTGAGCTTGTCAACAAGCTGGGAGATAAGTGGCAATGGATAGTTATCGTGGAGAGTGTGTTCATTAAGATAGCGGTAATCCTGTGCCATGTGCTTTTGGCCATCTTTCTTTGGAACAAAGACATAGGTGAAATCTGAGGGGACCTGGATAAGCGAATGTAACCTTTATGCAATTGATCATCTATCCAAGAAGACACTTCATGCTGTTCATCTGGCTGGTGAAAGGGAAATCAATCACCCTTTCTTTGGGGTAAAAGTTTCTTTGAGATCTATAGCATGATCCCAAGATTTGCATATAGGCATATGCTCTGATTCTGTCTCTCTGAACTTGGAAAGGAAGTCATGGTACTCTCTAGGTACCAATTCTTCAGCTTATTTCTTAGAATCCATGAAATTCTTAAGCTTTGTGTCAATAGCTTGTCTAACATAAATATGATGTTGTAGAAGAGAGTTCTGCTCTTTTGATTCTAGTTGTCTAGCAAAAGCAGATAGGCCTTTCAATGCATTGCAAGTCCAAGGGCAGTGAGTCATCTTTACTGTGCCAGTAATCCAATCTATTTCTGGATTGTACTGCTTTAGCCAAGTATACCCAAGAATGATCTGATTTTTGCCTAGATCAGTCACTTCTGCTCAGGTTTTCTCTCTATGTCCTAAGTAATCAATAACTATGTTGGCACAATGTGTGATTTCTCCTGCTGAGTTCCTTGTACCATCAACATTGTATATAGGAACTGGTTGTGAAAGCAGAGTGAGTGGCAAACTGATCTGGTGAGCAAAAGCTCTATCAATGAATACAATGTTGACTCTACTATCAAGAAGTGCTTTCATGGAATAGATGTGATATTGATTATGGATCGGTACAATGGAAATGGGCAAGATATCACAAGTTTGTGTTGAATGAACATGTGTACATTTTGGGATTTCTAGAACTGTTTTTGGAATTTGTGAAAGAGAAGCAAAAGTAGAATTAAGCACTGGTTTGTAGCTCCGGCAAAGCTCCAAATATATTGGAGGCCCCACTTGGCTCACATAGATAGATATACTGGAATGGGAAACTTTAGAATCTGTATCACCTTCTTGAACACCCAGATCATTCAAGTGACTCTATCTTTTCCCTTTACAAGTGCATTGGAACTAGGCTCAGCCTGTTCCGGCTTGAATTCTTCATCAATGGTGTGAATCTTTCAAAATAGAAGACAATATGGTTTATGATCTCCTCTAGACCAATTACACTGTTTGCATTTTGTGGATGGCTTTCGGCAATCTTTCCCAAAATGTCCTAAGTTTCCATAGTTGTAGCATCCTTGGAATCTCTTTCTGGTATTTTTCAATTTAGGACACCAGTTAACAGCATTAACATCCATAGCATTAGGATCTCAATGAGAATGGGAGGATGAACAATGAGAATCATAGTTTTTAGTCCATTTGGTAGTTCCAGATCCTTCACCATTTCTAGTGAATCAGATAAGCTCTAGGGATCTACCATAATCTCGTACAGCAGCAAGGTATGCATCAAGATCACTGTGGGATCTTTTCTTTTCTTTGATACAATGTTCTCTAATTTCTGATGAGATGTTCTCATCTAGGATATTGCAAGCAAGTAGGATCAATGCCTGCTTGGTGGTAGAGCTGTTTGAATTGATCAACATAGTCATCAATCAAGATTTTTCTGTTATACTTCAAGGACTATAATTTCTGAAGTAAAATGTCTGGTTTGACTGTGAGACAGAACTGAGTTTCAATATCTGTGACTAGCTCAGTCCATGTGTAGGTAACTCCTTTCTCTAAGCAAGTGCTAGCAAAGGTACCTGCAGGTTGTCCAGTCATGTGAGATAGGACAACAACTATTGCATCATATGATCTGGGACAAATAGTATTGGTATTTACATATAGCCATGTTTTAATCTTTAGCCACCAATCATTGAATTTAGCAAGTGTTCCGGAATATGTTCCGGGATCTTGGAACACTTCAACTTTTTTGGATGATTTTCCAGAAATACTGGAAGCAGTAGGTACGGTAAGAGTACTGATAGTGGCTTGTGCATTAGCAAGATCTTGTTGGGTCTGATGAAGATTATGCGTTGCTAGGGTTAATCCATCTCCTAGCTGCTTGATCTATATAGCAGAGCAGTTAAATTCTCTAGCAATAACTTCAATTTGTCTCTATAGATCATTGTCAATCATGATCTCATCTAGGAGTGCTTGTATACCAAAATTGGCTGGTTGTGCTGGATTGTGAGATATGTCTGTGATTTGTTTTTGTGCTTTTCTAGGTTTTTATGGCAAGTGCACTGGTGCAAGTGATACAAGAATGTGACTAGCTCTGGTAGTCAAGTTCTATGTAGTGATCAGGTGGTAGAAAGTTTTCGGACTGGATCTGTAATCAAGTCCTACAAGTTCATATAGCTTAGGAGAAGCTTTTCTTTCTTATACATGTCTGAATATGTTTCTCTATCATTCCAAGGTTTGGTTTCATCTAACCACTTAAAGAACTCCTCTTTATCATGGTTGTTTTCTTCTTTGAGCTCCTTAGTGATGAAGAAATAGCAACCTGGTACTGCAGGTCTCTGAACTTCTTTCTGTTCTGTTTCAAGAATAAAAAGCCAAAGGTCTCTTAGCTTTTCCCAACTGATGAATTCAAGGCACCAAGGAATCCAAAGGGGATGAGACCAACAAGGTTGTACAAGGGGATTTCGGGTAGTGCTAAGAATAGGATCTCCGTTTTCATCTAGGTTATCCCAGGGATCTGTGTTTGTGTTAGTTTCCCAACCTAGGTTTTCTTTGTCAGGAACTGTCTCTAGTTTTGGAAGAGAATCTGTGTCTGTAGGATGGTTCCAGTCAATATTGACATCAGGGAACCAAAGTATCTGTTCTGATTCTAGGATGGGATAAAGTGATTCCAGTCTTTCAGGTGAGTCAGAATGAGTTTCAACTGTTTCTATGGAGTAAATGCTAGGTAAAGGGAATTATTCAAGAAAGAGACTATTGTCAACCTGTTTGTTGAAAGCCTGTACTTCTTTGCTGAAAAGTTCCTCTGTACTATCTAGGAATGATCTGGAAGTGTCTTCTGGGTTTGGAACAAGTGATCCGGTATGGGAAAGGTTTCTGAATTTAATCTGTCAACCCAAATCTGTTTTGATCACCTGGATTGAGATTGGGTGCTGTTTAGCGACTGTGTGCAAAACAAGGAATGTGAAAACAAGGGGTGTGGATACTAGAGCAAGCAATAGCACAATTAATGATAGAAAGGTATATGCTTCCATGGACATGCAACTATTTGTGACGATAGAGATTGGATTTCTTGAAACAATAGTTTGTGTGCTTGTTTCAAGAGTTTAGCTTTACTGGACTCTGGATGGTATAGATCTCCTTAATACTGACAAGCAAGGGAATCTATGTGGAATTGAAATCTCTGTTTTGGGGCTTTTCACAAATTTCTGTGTCTAGAAACAATATCCAGCTTTACCGGTAGAGAATGCTTCTGGGTGAATCAGAGGTGACTGAACCCAGTGAAGAACTCCCCGTGGTGATAAAGCTTTCACCTGTAAAGCTACAATGCCCTTTTTGTCCTGAATAATGGTAGCTCTTTGTGTAATCTCAGCCATGTATCCTAGACAGATTAGGGCTGATATGGATAATAATTGATGTGGTGAATCTGGTGAATACCAGACATTCAAAGGTATTATTTTATTATCCCATTTGTCTATGAGGACAGTTCCAGGACCTGTCATCCACATAGTAGCTCTATTAGCCACCTCACATAGTCTTTCATCATCTCCAAGAGTGACAAAGTCTTCCAAGAATAGTGATATATGGTTGGTAGCACTACTGTCTACTATTCAGTAGTCCTGAGTAGAAGGTCAGACATTCTCTGTTTTCATCATACTGGCAGAATACAGGTAAAAAAAGTCATATTCTGAGTCAAAGTAACCCATATCTCCATCATAAGTTTCCCATACAAAATCTGAAGATAAAAGTCCATTCTTATTGTACACTAATTGATCAATAGATTAATGGGAGACAGGATGCACTGGAAGATTGGATGGTTCAAACCTTAGAAAGAAATGCAAGTTCTGCCCAAGAAAGGGCTGCTTGTCTATGAGAGATCTGGTATCCAAAGTCATTCCATCATCATGAGTGTTTGTAGTCGTTTCCCAATGATCATAGACTGCCTCTGGTTTGTCATGGCTTTCTTCATCAGAGATGAGATCAGGTATAAGATGGCCATTGAAGCAAGATCAATGTTGTTATCAATGTAGTGTGCCTTGCCTTTAGGCTTTCCTTTATTGGTGCCTTTAATTGCCTTCTGTCTCTGGTGCTGTTCATAGGCTATAGATCTTTGGCTCTTCTGGCCTGGTTTCCTCTTCTGAAATTTGAATCTAGAAGATCCAGATGGTCTCTTATTATTAAGCCAACAACAATTAGTGGTATGATTCATTTTATTGCATTTAGAACATCTCACATTGCTAGGAGCATTTCAGATAGCAGATGTCTGATTAGCCGCAGCATATGGTTGTTGACTGATGTGGTCAGCAAGGGAATGAGCTGAAGATTGATAAATCCCTTTCTTAAGAGAGTGTTCTCTCTAGTGTTTCAAAGTCTAGTTGCAAACTGGTACCGCAACTGGAAACTGGACTGGACTGGCCTGGTTTGACCTGGTTTTGTGTTACACTTGGTCCTGGGTAGGGTGGCAAACATAGCCTCTGTGAGGGGACGAAGATTCAAGGACGTTCAAGGGGGTTTCCACTTGGAACGTGAGGAGATGGTCGAGGGGGTTTCCTACTCGACGGGTTCAAGGGTTTCAAAGGTTCAAGAGACGAGACACCCATTCAAAGCACGGGCGTAGGCTTTCAAGGGGGTCAAGGGACGAGGGAAGTCAAAGGGGCTAGATTCGTGTACAAGGTATTGAGTACAGAGGAGATCTAAGCTGAGGGGACAAGACGAGTATCGAAGGTATATATATACTGTCCTAATAGTTTAGGGCAGGTGTGGGAGATATAAAGTCGAGTCATGAAGAGTCATCTAGATGACAAGAAAAGGATGACTCATCGGGGGCTGATGGAGTCATGACTAAAACGAAACGACACATCGAAGCCGATGGTATCGCATGGAAGTTAAACAAGAATGCCAAAGATGACAATGAGGAATCTGATGGGGAGATACGACTACGAGGCAAGTGTAGGCCATTGGGCCAAAGACATGGGGTGGGGAAGTAGTCGTTGGAAGAAAAGAAACGATGAGTCCGAAGAAAAGAATAAGGAGAGAAACAAATTGTAACATTACCCCCGTTTATGTCCAAAGCATCATCAAGGACTTCCTAGAAATCCCTATAGCTGGCGCCAGGGGAGCCCGCAATGTTGGCATATGCGGAGTTGTCATACATGTCATCTCTATAATCCTTGGGGGAAGGAGCTCATTCAATTCGTTGAGCAAGAGGGCGACGGTGAGGATGCATCCTTCGGGTGTGCCAGATGGTGTGCCCTTCCTGGGAGCGGTGAAAAGAGCCAGAGGAGCGGGAGGAAACTGGGGAGCGGGTGGAAGCAGGTGCTAGTTGGCAGTGCAAGGAGCATTCTCCCTGGGGATGTCCGGGGGCCCACTGGAGACAGGTGGGGCATTGGTAGACGGGGCATCCTTTTCTGAAATGTCCTAGTCGATGGCATTGGAAGCATGCCTGGCTGTAGCGGGGATGACTTTGTGGGAGAGGTTCTCTTCCATTGGCTCCAGTCCACCAGACGTCGGTGTGTTCCAGGTCGTCTAGCTCACTCTGGGTGAGAGGGGATGAGGATGCGGATGGGGTGTGATGTGTGGGAGCGATGACGGTGGAGGTACAACATTTTTGGGCGAGTTCCCGTAGGTAGCGATTGAGGTCTTGGAGGAATTCTAACATGCTGAGTTCAAGCATGGTGATCAGGATGGCTTTCCTGGTGTTGTCGTGAACATCGCGAGCGATCTGTCTCATGGTATTTACAAAGGCGGGGGTGGATAGGGAATACCGTGGGTATGGGTAACCCACAAGGGTATCGGGTGGGGGTATGTCGAGGGTATGGGTGGGGGTATGATGTCTGGATACCCATACCCTCACATACCCTTGGTGGGTTTACCCATGGGTATCTACTATATTCTTACCACTAGTTTGGTCCATATGTCAGATTTCAGAAAATCAAAAGTCTATCAAAATATCAATTAAATCATATTATACCTCTCTATATCCTCCTATTTTATAATATTTTGTTTGAACTTTATTGTTTACATACAAGTTTACAAGAAAATATATAACATTTAACCTAGAAATGTACAT
>JBBPSB010000201.1:0-35360 GCA_038093375.1 Xerocomus brunneocitrinus
CCAAGCATGCGTGGCACCGCGTGCGGCGGCGGGCCGTCCTGGGCAGCTTCCATGCCTTTCTACAGCGCGATGCCCGCACGACGCAGAAGCAGCGGTTTGAGGCGTTTGACTGCTGGCAGTTTCTGGACGCGGAGATCTGTTTCGGGGTCGCGTCTGAGGAACAGCAGTTTGTGCTCCCCGATACATGTTTTGCCTCGCTGGATGAGAACTTTGGGGGTGACCCGTGCGTGTCTTGTCGTGTTTCTCTGATCGCGGCGGTTGATGCGCTTTTGAAAGGGGGTCTGCGCATTTGCTTTTTCCAATCATGCCAACGCTGGCGTTGTACGTTCTCGGCGTTCAAGATGAAGATCAGAATTGCGCCGCCAAGCCTCCGACGAAGAATGCCAGCGAGCTCGATGGCGCCGTTTGGGTGGACGTGGGTATCGAATCGCGGTCTGACGTCCACTTGCGCAACGCGTCCCTCCTCCAACGCAATCCTGCTCACCTTCACTTTTCTTCGCTCACCTCGCTCGTCCAAGCCCTCGCCAACTATGACGAGTGTCGGTGGATCCCGGAACACGTCGATTACGCGCGTCTGAAACAACGCGCGCGACACAAGGCGACGCTGGAAAAGGTTACCAAGACGTTGCTCGTCAAAGGGAACATGTTGTTGGTCGACTTGACCGACGAGGTGTGCAAAGTGGGACAGGATCCGGTCTGCCATGGGGGTTTCTCGGACGTGTGGAAAGGCACCTGGACGAACGCGGTAGGACAGTCGAGAACAGTGCGTGTTTCGGTGTCTGAGTGTGAATTCGTACTGAACGCGTAGGTGTGCAGGTTGCGATCAAGTTTCTCCGTCAGTATCAGAATGTGGCAGACGATGTGCGCGAGAAGTTGTTCAAAGTTCGTCGTTTGATTGTTTGTGGTTTCCTTTTGTTGATGATGGACGCCTTCAAAGCGTCTGAAATCAGAGATCGCGGCCTGGTACCGCCTACAACATGCCAACATTTGCCCTTTGTTTGGTGTCATCCAGTCGGTCCAATCCATGGCGATGGTATCTCCGTGGTGCAATAATGGCACGATTATGCAGTACATTCAACGGAAAGATATCCAAGCTGATCGATTAGCGTTGGTAAGTGAGGCAATGAAGGAGAAACAACGCATTTACGGACAGTCTCATCATGTAGCTGAGGCAAATCGCGTCTGGTGTGAGTTATCTCCACAACATGAAGCCCGTCGTGGTCCACGGAGACCTCAAAGGCGTACGTCTTTTCCACGAAAGTGGCATTGCGGGTAACTGACGCCACTCCTAGACTAACATTCTCATCAGCGACGAGGGGCACGCGCTGATCTCCGACTTTGGGTTGTCGACAGTCGTCGAGGAACTCTCGTTCACGGATGCCACCTTGCGCGCTGCCCAACTGGGCACGTCCTTGTTGGCCGGCTCGACGCGCTGGATGGCACCTGAGCTCATTCTGTCGCTCGTCGAAAACGACGAGGTCCCGTGTCCCACGCGCGAGAGTGATGTGTTCTCGTTTGCCTGCGTCTGTCTCGAGGTGCGTCGCCGCGTCCACTTTCTTTCACGAATGTCTTAAAAAGGCTTGGTCGCGTGTTCCTTAGGTGGCAACGGACGACTTGCCCTACCCGCATCGACGCAACGATCGGGCTGTGACGATGGACATCTTGCGCGGCGTCCGGCCCTGTCGCGGTGCACCGCCCATACCTTGCATGCAGTTGACAGGGTTCGAAGAGGAGGCGTTTTGGAACGTGTTGGACCGGTGCTGGAACGCGATTCCGCCATTACGTCCAACAATGACGCAAGTAGGCAAGTTGTTGAGTGGGATCGCGGAAAGAGGCCCCCAATGGAGTATTGAAACGCGAAATTCATTCTGACTGTTGAAGTCGTTATTCACGTTCTTGCAATTTGTACATTACACGCACGCATGACGATCGAAATGCCACTTGGTTGATGGCGGAAAAACATTTTCTTTGGAAAATGTGACGCGATAAAGGAAATGGCTTTAGTGGAGCACTAAATGACTGTTAGAGCCAGTTCCGGGTGGCAGAGGTCGTCAGGGTGAGAGTGAGCCGGTCACCGGTGACATGCGAGCCTAAACTTGAAGTACGTCAGTGCTTTGACGATTCACACTGACCACAACTTACTTACTAGCGGCCAATATTTGCCACTACAAGCACACTGGAACATCATAGCATTGGAAGGTCACGCGAACAAGTTTCCGGTCTCAATCACGTCCCAATGGCGTCCTTGAACTGCCTGGGCATCATCGACCCAACGAGCGGTCGTCTCAGGCCGCACACGTTCGGCTTGAAGACATCCACAAGTTCAATTAGCTCCCACTGCGAACTTTGCTACATCGAACATATCCTGCACACCAAGAAACTGTCACCCATCTCATTCATGATCGCCACCCTCACTTGGAACGGGTGCCGGGTCCGGGTCCGTAGTGTTAGCCACAGTTGCCTGCCCCATGTCCGACGCAGGGCCTTTCCCTGCACGCTTGGCGCGCCATGCGCGGAATTTGTCATACAACCGAACGCATCCAGCCATCACTGGCCGGATTGGTAACACATCCTACATCCATGTCAGCGATCGATGCGGAGGGCGGGCAAGGGAGACAAAACGTACGCTTAATTTCAAACCATCTGCTGGTGTGTAGTTTGCCCAACCGCTTTCGTTCCGACTCATGTGTCCCCACTGGTAGATGGTTCGGGATGGAGCGTGTGTGATGTAGGGCCTGGTGATGTAGGGCCTGCAGCTTCTCACGTTGGATTATAAACCTGTTTTACAGCATTGTATTGTCGACTGCGGGCGGTGCGCCGTCATCTGTCTCCAAAGTCCTAGTATCCCAAATCAGACCTTCGAGATCAGTGTTGTTCTGATGTGCCACAATACGCTAGTGGTGGGTGATCATTATAGCCGCGTGGAACATCTGATAAGAACTTCATCGTCATTGATAGTCCCATCATGATTATGATAGGATCAAAGTGCTCCACATGTTTACATCACAATTACTGACAACGATTTACGAGGATGAAAGCCGTTTTGATTCTACCGGCAACATTCCCTTTCTGCACAGATACTGCTGCAACTACTGTAAGCCAAATGTTTCCTGAAACCAACGCGGCTCCAAGTCTGACAACGACCCGGCCTTGCAGAACGAGGGAAAGTTTACCGCCGCCTATCTCAGCTGCTAGTACGGCAGCTCCTGATTTTAGTGTTCTTCGAATCTCGAAAGTATGCTAGGCAGGCCTACGAGAGTCGGATTCGAGAACACGAAGCCATAAGTAGGATTACTCGACAAAAGCACTCTTTATTCAATCAGCTTTGGCGCCTGCTACAGACATATTCCCGCCCATGTGCCAAACAAGATCGTCACAAATGATCCATCACATTATCCTCCGTTGGAGCGGGTGCCGGATCCGGGTCTGTGGTGTTGGTCACGGTTTTCTGGCCAGACATACCGCCCTTGGCGCACTATGCAAGAAACCTGTCGAGCTGCCCGGCATCTCCAGTTGGAGTCGTCGACGACCGGGTTGGCACCACGTCCATGTCAGCGACCCGTTTTCACAGGACAAGCAAGAAGCATACACTTAGTTTGACAAGATCGACTGGTATTGTGTAGTTCTCAACTCCTGGTTTGGAGCTTTGGATGTGTGGATAAAGATGTGGGGTCTTTCGTTCTACAGCTCCGTTGACTGAAATGCTGCGAGCCAGCGCCCAGTCAGCGGAGCTATATGCGCACCGCTCTTCGTCGACTGCAGTATCCTCCACAGCCCTAGTCTCCCAGATACAAAAGAACAAACTACCCCGAAACACAGCCGTGTTCATTCAACTCAACATACGAACGTGTCATCGCTCCCTCGTAGCGTGTATAGTCAGTGCAATATTTGGAAGAGATGTTAGTATGCAGTCGTACTGAATTGTTCATACGACGACTCTAGTTGGAATGAATGCCATCTTTATTCCATGACAAGTTGTACGCCTGAGCAATAGGCTGACTCGAAGGTGGACACTGGACGAAACATTCACCTTTCTCCCTATATGTACAATGCCTGTCACTGGGTCTAATGACGATGCTCCACATCCGAGTGTATTCCAGTACAGTACAACATCTAAATATAAGTCCTTCAATCGTGGCTGTAGTGTCCACCTCCTCATGCTGCACCGATCATCGCACCTTCACGTTGCCAAGACGGATGGCCGTACCGCTCCACCATCTCTCCAAAAACTGTATCCGCAACCGCCCACATCCGTTCCACCTTGGGATCCCGAGCGCACCATTGTTGTTGCTCGAGAAAGACAGGACGGAAGCGGCGTCGGGGTGGCGGCCGAGTAGGGGGCGCTTGGCCTTGTGAACGCGACGGCGTCGATTGTGCGTCGGTTTGCATCGGTGTCGCCGCGACATCTGCCACCTTGGCATGACGCGGGCGACGGGGCGTCGATGGCCCTGCGCCTGGAGATGAGCCCTCTTGCACAACAGACTGCTTGGTGGGACTCCCTTGGAAGGCGGCAGGGGCAGCTGTCAACGATCCTTTAGCGGGAGCACTACTTGTGCTCGGCTTGCGGGGTGACGGAGCGTCGATGCGACGTTTCTTGGTCGGCGTCTCTGGAAATGGGACACGGTCGTCGTTGGCCCCGTCGCCTTCTGACGGCAGGTTGATGAAGTCGACGGTACGTTTCTTGGAAGGCGTCGTCGCAGGAGTCGATATCTTCATCACCTTTCGTGGCCTCATGGCTGATTTCACTGGGGACTTTTGCGGGGAGATAGAAGCGGGTTTTGGCATGTGATTGGGCTGTGACGATGCTGATGCTTGCGCGTTGCTCCGCTTCTGAAGCAGATGCGACTTTATCTGGTCTGCGATATCGTCGCATTGTTTGTCGAGTAGTGACACGATGACCTTGAACGATTTCGGGTTAATAGAGTAGGTGTGACAAAGAGCTCGCTGCTGTACGGAGGGATCCTAATACCGCAGCTCAAGTGATGCGCTCAAATGTTGGGATTATGGACCTCACCTCAATCAATTGACATACCCAGTAAAAGACGGCGCACGACAAGACGTTTGCGCCGTGATTCTCCTTGAGGATGCTGACGTGTGGAAGCGCAGTCTCGGCATCCTTCATACAAGCTATCGCTTCCTCCCTCGGGTGAATACGATACACATTTACAAGTGTCTTGTACGTGACATCCACGGAGGCACCTCCTTCGTCAGTGCGGAGTGCAGCCTGAAGTTTTTTGAGAATGTCGTTGAACTCGGCTTGCGACACACATGCCGCAGCCATTGCAGACCGGAACGAGACTTCACCCGTATTCAGTCTGCGGGATATTCTATTGAGAGACGCCAGACAACAAGTGAGAAACGCGTACTGTTCGGAAGCTATGTACGCGCATGCAGGAGGTATCGCAGCGGGGGTTTTAACGACAAAGCCAGAACCTGGACGGGTCTTTGCATTGGCGAGGCATAAAATCGACTGGGCTTTTTTGTAGGTTTCTTGACTGGAACACAAGGTTTTCAGTTGGTTACGCTGAAGGGCTTCCATGGTCGCGGCGAGGTAAAGGCTTGTGAGACAGACGCGTGACAGAATACAACGTGTCTCTCACGTGATGTGACAATACGCGCTACAATTACAAAGTTACGCGGAGACGGTCGTACCTTCCCCAGGTTCCCAATAAAACCCACCGTCGTCCCAGCCACCAGCCGTCTCACCCTCCCGCATCCATCCCAACCTATTCTGTGTAAGTAACGCCACTCGCAGGAAAAGTGTTCCATCCAGTTCTTGCAGTCCGACCTTGTCTTCAGCCTCTTCTTCCCTCACCCCCTGCGCAGCGGTGACCGTCCTGCCTACCGGTGATGTGCGCCAGCTTTCCTTGCGCGCACCGTACAAGGACGAATGGTGAGCGAGCGCGCGTTGCGTCTTGCAAAGGTGCTCGTTAGGATGCACGATAGTCGTCTGGAAAATCGGGTACCACGCATTCGGAGTGTGGGCCAAATCAGAGGTTGGAGTTGGGAGCGTATGCAGAGCTGGCTCGGTGCTTGGTCCGGGAACCTTGTGCAAAAGGCCCTCAGTGTTCTTGTAGAACGATCGGATGTCAAGTTGGGGACGCCCCCTTGCAACATAGTATGAAAGGGAAGCAGTAAAGTAAGCCATCAGAAACAGGCGACGAGAGGAGAACTTGTCGATACACGCTAGCAGGGATGGAAGGAAAATCGATGAGGTCAACAAATGCATCAAGAAGAAATCGGCATTGAAGGGCTTGTCTGGGGAAAATCCACCGACCCCATAAATGAGCGTATTCGCGCAAGCAAGCTCCTCGATGGCATCTGCCATACCGCCCTCAGTCGAGATGTCGAATTTCCACATCTCAACGTAGTCGTGTATGATAGAGCCATGTTCCGTTAAAGTCTTGGACCACATCGTCTCCTCATCCATAGCTTTGATGCGAGAGAAGCGGGGGTCGCAGGAAATAAGCGCAATGATGGACAATGCGGTGCGATAACCACCCCTGATGTTGACACTAGAAATTACATCTGGGAACCAGTTTCGTGGGAGTAAGTCTGGGTTGGAAGACTGGACTGCGGTCAAGGCCAGCCCTACGGAACATATTAAAACTCGTACTCTGACCAAGAATGGGACACTGACCCTCTGCACTGACACCGACAGAACTGAATTCTGCGCCATATCCAACGTGGATTAATGGATGGAGTACACCATCCATGAAACGGGACAACATTTCGGGGAATGCATTACCAAAGTTGGCCTCAGGAGCAAAGACATATTCTTCGAGGCATTCTTTCAATCCTTTCTGAAGAAGCTCAGAGGTAAAATAGTCGAGATAAGCAGAATAATAGCTTGCGGGGAATTGCAATCAATAAAGGGGCACGATGAGGTTTGGGCAACATACCGCTCATCGCCTAGGTGCCTATACAGGTTGTGAATGTTGACAAGTCTGGGAGATGCGAAGGCAGGACGTTGATACTCGCAGTGTGTAAGATACGCTGCCTCAATGACTGGACCAGGGGCACCAAGGGCCCAGATCGCAAGCATATGGTGGGCAGCATGACTGCGAGACGTGTCAAAGACGGAGACTGGTATGTTTTGCTCCGCAACATACTTGTGGAAGCCCTTATAGTTGAAAAAGATATGCCAGCGCACGTGGTTGTCTGAGAGAGTCTTGACAAGTGCCTCTGTGGCGGCTTTGTCGACACCGGGAAAGGTTCTGGGAGATAAAATGGAGACAGGGAGGGGGGAAGGATGGAAGAGGGCATCCAAAGAGGGATGTACCTGAGGACCGGAAACGGTAGCGGCAGTCTCCGGAGAGTAATCAGCGAGGCCGTGTGCAGACAAGGCTTGCGGGGGAAGATGGGAAGGATCCTCCCCTTCACGATGGAACGGTTTAGTGGGGTCTTGACTGAGAGTGGAAGACATGACCTAAAAGGGGCTCAACCTCATATTGCATTTATACTATTCATGAAATGTCTAGAAAAGGGTAAAGACAGCTGAAACAGGGGCGCCGAATCAGACCAGTCTGTTGCACAAGAATCTAGTAAGACATTCACCGACCAAGTAGCTTGCCCTATCATGCGATCCGAGTCGTTCAATCGCGTGAGCTTGTTTCAACGTTACCTCTTCTAGCGTCACGGTGCAGATCACGTAGTACTGCAGTCTGCCAGATTGACAACAGTTACGTGCCAGATTGGCATTGCACTGAGTGCAAAGAGGAGCTTCGCCTTGAATCGTGTTCCGCCATGAACGTTTGAACAAAGGCGACACTGGCAGAGAGGTGGGTGGGATACACATGTCCTGCACAGTGATTCGTTCAGCATACAAATTTTGGGAGAGGAAAGGCTTGAATGGTACTGTCGTTACGCACATCAAAGCTTCAAAGCCTCACTCTTCAACTTGATAAACATGCGCAGCACTCGCGACTCGTCTCCGGTGAGCACAGTACCGGTTGAAAGACTCGTCGACAGTTAAGATGACGATCACGGTGCTTCCAGTGTGTCTTGCCACATTTTCGCGACACCTGCAAAACGGAGAAGTCAAGTTTCATTGAGTACCTGGCAACAGACGTTAGTCGATCCGTCTCCAAAAGCGTCGTCAGTCGAAAACAAGGCGCTTCCAGGAGCAGGCGACATCTTTGAACTCAAAGATATGGCCTACCCCTGGACGCACCTTGTCCCAGATCTTATCATCAGTCCAATTCAGCCTTTGCGTTGTTTCATCGTCAGTTTGAGTTTTTTTATCTTCATGGCTTGAGGTTCATGATCATATCAATGCTCAGTGTCGTCTTGATATTTGGTATCACACATGTTAAATGTCGTCTTGATGCTTAGTATCGCTCTGGTGTCATCGTTGAGAGAGTCGGTGTCGGGCACATTGCAACTCACGCGCTTCAAGTCACACAGTAATCGTCGCCGGGGCCAGCAATCACACAGTTCACACTTGTCGCAGGTCGATGTGGCGAGGACGCGGTCGGTCTGTCCATTCGGACATCTCGCATGCCATCTTGGCGGGCGTGATCTGTCGTGGCGAGTAAGGAGAGTCGACTTCGCAACAAAGAGCACCGCGATGATTGCAAACGGCGGGAATGGTGACGTCGAGCTTGCTGCACGCGACGACTCGGTCACTGGGGCGTCTCGCCTGGAGCCTGGGCGTCGAAATCAGTGTGGCATCGAGATAAGAGAGGTCAGAAACGGACCATGAGAAAGCACTAGCGTGCTCGCCGTCGGCGGCGGCGAGGTAAGAGAGGAAAGGGAGAAGGGAGAGAGCGGGCGTGACGAGGACTGTACGATGTTGGTCGAGCTTAAATACCCGCAGACGGTGGCTGACACGTCCACATTGGGTGAATGCCAAATGTTGTGGTGCGTCATCGACACTCGAGGCTGAAAGGAACAAACACAAGTCCGCGGCTTTGGTAGAGTAATCGTAGATTGACAAAATTAAACTCACAGCGCGTTTTGCGTGGGGGCTTGATTATCAACTGACGTAGACTTGTTGAGTGTACGCAAAACTGAGAATGCTTTGGGTGGGGTCGTGGTCAAACCGCCTTACAAAGGACAAGCACGACTCCACCTCACTCGAGTCCCACACTTCCGGAAACAATTGAACAATGCAACTCGCCCACACCATCTGCATAGTCTCCAGAGTATTGATTGAGAATTGTCGTCTTGACAGGCCGCGCTGATTTTGAAAGACTGGAGTGAATGGCGAGAAGCCAAACACTTGCAGAGATCGGTAGATTGATCGAGGCTATGGTGTTGGATTTGCACTTGAGTACTCACCATCCAGGGAAAACAAGAATTATAGTACGCGCGCGACCAGTGATTTTCAGCATCACACGGCGCAACGCCTCTCTCTGCCGCATGCCAAGAGGTGCGTATGACTCTCAAATCGAGCGATGAAGGTCTAGCGGATAGTAGAACCACGAATGAGTTGAATACCGAGATTTGTATAACCGACAGCCAAAGGATTCAACACGAAGTCGGATGGTCGGTTACCTGCCCAATTTTATACTTGATCTACAAGTCGATTACAAGTAAACTGTGGACCTGCATGGTATTCAGGGTAGTCCTTTTTAGCAATCGCAATCGGTTCTCGACGCACTAAGATGAACCCATTATCGAGAAGGCTGCCCCTCAACCAACGGTGAAAGGAGAGGACGCGCCCGTAAAGGATCGAATCGCTCCCAACAATGGTTTGGCATCACCATAGTACGTGATTCGATACGTACCAGCTTTAGAAAGATACAGTCGGTTAAGTTTTCAAGCGCATGACATATGCATCCAAACTCACCAGGCGTACTATCCTCAATCGTCCTAGGAAACAATGACACCAATAAATGTAGACTAGATGTAACCGTAAGATAGCGGCTTACCAACTAATATCAACCGTGCTCGTCCCCAACAAAAGGTTCGTCCTTTTCCATTGATAAATAGTAGACGGATGCGAGTCCGTGCGTACGGTCGTCCAGACATCATCCTTGAGCTGGTCGACAGTGAGGAAGGTTCCTTCAAGACGAAGATTGTTCTATAACCCCATGCAGACGTTATTTCGCCACTTTATGACCGAGAACAGGATCCTTTACCCTTGGATTTGCCCCTACGAATTGGACCGCGACAGTGTCTCCGGCAGAATACATTGTATTGTTCACATCCACCAAGACATCCCCAAACTTGTTAGAACCAGCGCGGTCGGCGATAACCGGAGTCTATATAGCACGCGAATGAGCAACAGACGGGTAGAAATAATATTAAAAGAGGGAAGGCTTGGTTGAGAAACACACCTGCAACGAGATTGCAGCTGAGATCTGCTCAGGTGGAGGGGCATCAGGCTGTGTCGGCGATCCTATGGGACTGTCGGCGAGATATGGAACCAGCGCGCTGTAGCGATCAATGAATGCTTCAAGCGTCGCTGCATGTCCCGGGCCAAGTCAAACATTGGGTCTCTCCGTAGCAAAATGAAACGACTGACCGGATCCGAAAATGGTCGATGCGCCTTCGTATCGCTGAATGGTATATTCTTCGGGCGTTGTAACATAGTGTCCATAAGTATTGGCAGGACCGGCGACGACAACATAAGCCGAGTCGTCGAGAACACCATATGAGATCAATTGAGCACGCAAAGCTTCACTGGTGTCCAGCAGTACCAACACATGAAACATAAAATGGTTCGAGTGAACAAAAAAAACAAGATCAGATCACCGTGGATACTACGAAAACAAACAGACACACCGCATTCGCCGTCCGGCCATGGTCGTTAGCTCCCCGGGCATGACAAGAACAACGAAATTGCCAACACGGAGCATTTGAACATCAACCGTGTGGGGTGACCATCGATACGGTTTGTTGGCATAGCCCTGTGTGCGTAATTAATTGGTATTACAGACATCTTGGATCACAGCGAACAGTATTTAGGAGGATGGGCTTCGGGTGATGGCAATCGTTCTGCTCTTGTGAAGGAGATTGAGTAACAGCACCTGGATACCGCAATATTTTAGCACGAGTCATGAAGAAAGAGATCAAATGAATTTACCCTTGACAATTTGCCAAAATCGATTTCGCGGGGTGGAAGTATTATGGCCTTGAACGAAATCGAATGCTCCGGGTCCATCACTTTTTTGATGTGCGAGGTAATCGACAAAGAACTTCATAAGTAGCGCAAACGCCTGTCACTTTGGGCGGAGACTGACGTGGTTCCACCAGCAAAGCCGTAGCCTACGGGATGATGCCGATTGAGAGAAATAATGGATAGGCAGGATGTGACAGAAACTGACCTAGTGCTGCAGGACAAGTTGTCGCGATGGTCCCGTTGGGCAGCGTGAACGTATAATTCACCCTAAACATGTTTAGTACCACAGCCCTCAGATACCAGGAAGATGGGGAGAATCGAACAGAAGCAGAAGGCCTACATGTTCATGTGGACGTGCACGCTCCTCACTGAACCCTTCACGCTCGTCAAAGCTGTCGTGTTTGTGGTTTCGATAGTAGTGTCTTGGCTCGAGAAGATAACACTCGGTGCCGATGACTCCATAACCCCGCGCGCAGCCTCAAATTGAGCATTACCAATCAGAAAGTTGGAGGCAAAATCCGAGATGCGAAAGCCTGGCCCCCTGTGAGTTTATATTGGTCAAGTGGTGAGTGGACAGCAATTATGTGATGGAAGGCAATACACGGACCGACCATGGCAATCCTGGACGTAGTCACCACATGTTGAGTGCTCATATTCGCAGAGTTGGCCATCATGGAGTTGGCCAGGAGATTCGCAGTATGCGCCTAGGCTAATGCAGTTGATAGAGTTTGTGTCAATCAGTTGGATGTATGTCTGGGAAACCTCGCATGACCCACGTATTGGGGCTTGTATCACCGACGTTGGCTAATAAACAAGAGGAAATCATTTATGCGCGGGTCAATCACTATGGTCCTTATAGACGGAAGGAACATGAAATGGAAAAAGTAGGACATACATTGAACGAAGCCGGCCACGAAGGTGTTGTTACCAGGAACCGAGTTTGGCTCGATGTATGCTGTGATGATGTTTACGGGGACGACGGATGGATGCAATGTCACCGGATGAACATGGCAAAGTTAATTGTAAGTAGCGTTGGGGGGATGTGGGCTGCTTACATTCGTATAGATATGCAGCCATTCCCTTGTTGTCACCACTAACCAAAGTATTGTTCTATTCCACAGGTTAGTGCTGCACTATGATGCCCTTGATTAACAAATAATTCGCGCTCACTTCGTACAAGCTAGTTCCATGTACGGGAAAGAAACTGATCAACCCCCTGGCATTTCCATTTTCATCATCTAACCGAAGAACGGACAACTCCTTGTCTTGATCGTAGTTGTATTTCGCTCTTTCCTCCGCTGGATTAGCTTGATATGCGCTAGGGCTGCGATTTCGATTGGCACCCAATAAAGTAGTATTACCGACACTGATGGATCCCGTAGCAAGAGAAGCATGGGCTTTGCGAATGGCATTGAGGGTTCCATCTACGATTGCCTGTGCCGTCTGACTGACATAACCGAGACTAGTAATCTGGGGGAGGAGGTCTTCGATATACCCGCCAACACCCGAATGGGAGTGTGTGCCCACAAGGGCAGTGTTAGATGGCGTATACAATCCGCCAAGAACAGGGTCGTTGGAAAGAGCGTCAAGAAGGGAACGACGGACACCGGTGTCGCCCATGCAAATGTCGGATGAGATGAGAAGAATGCGGGAGGTAGGCGAAGTCGGATCATTGGGGTCAGCGATGATAAATGCGCGAGAACGCTGTCGCATGTGCAGACCCGTGTCTGTCTGCGCCAGTGAGGCATATCCCTGTAATACTTGTAGTGAGACAGAAGACTTGTTAAATGTCATGGAACGTGCCATCATGTTGGTCTCTACGACAGGGCTATTGAACGAGAATCAGACAAGAATAGGCACCACAGAGGGAACATACCCAGTAACATCACCAATACCAACGCCGATCAAGTACTTTCCATCGCTGGCACCGGGCACGCCTGCATTATGCATCGGGCTTTGAGCCACTAGACCACCGCAGACATAGGCATAGAATGCAAAGAGGTAAAGTATGAATGCATGGATAGCGTTCCTAACGTAGGCAAACGGAGAGAAAGACTCTCCTAGAAGTGGAATATACATGGCTCCAGTTGAGCCGCGTGGGATGAAATCATTTCCTTGCCATGCCCTCAGTGTTCGTCGCTTCAAAGCTTCGTAAAATCTTTGATGGTAAGTTAGTACCGCCAAACTCCCTTTCTGGGTTACTTTCGACCTTCTCCTCGTAAACATTTCCGCAATGCCATCTTCTGCACCATCCAGCGTGGACAGCGCACGCTCCAGTAGTGATAAACACGCCTCGTCTGTCGAGTCCGTGTCCCATCGTACGCTTGACAACATACGCGATGAAGTCGCACACAGCATCGCCGTGCGTGCCATCATGAAAGCGACGACGCTCGAAGGTGCAAAAATCAGCGTTTACTTCACCTTCTCCAAAAAGGACGATGACGTCTTCCTGCGTCGTGTAGCAGAGATCATTCGCGCTCGCATATCCTCCCGTCACCTCTTTGCAATAGGGACCACTGGCGCACCATCGGCCACCTCTTCCACAAATTCCAACACCTTGATCATCACAGGTGCAGAAGACGACGATGTCCAACGTGCAGTCCTCCTCTTCAGCTCCAAATTCCTGGGTCGCGTTGCTTCCGTCACCAATCACGGGAATCTTATCGTCGCTGGCGTACATGAAGTCGGGGGATCCTCATACGATGCTGCCGCCCTTTGGGATGTCCTCTCAAAATCAGTCCGTCCACCCCTTGACCCACTCTGTCCTCCTCCTGGATCGCGAAGCATCGACCAATTGGTGATCGCAGCTCGCACACGCCTTCAACGTGTCACCCCACGTCAGGCATGGGAAATCCTGCATGACCCGACATACCCCATACCTGCATTCCTCGTCGACATACGCCCAGCCTCTCAACGTGCGCGCTCAGGTGGTGTCCATGGTTCCCTTATCATCGAACGCAACGACCTCGAGTGGCGATTCGATCCAAGGAGCGAGGCGAGGCTAGCAATCGCGGATCGGTATGATCTGAGGATAATTGTGTATTGTGAGGACGGGCATGCGAGCAGCCTTGCAGCCTCGGCATTGCATGATGTGGGATTGCTGAATGCAACTGATATGATAGGCGGGTTTGAAGCATGGAAGGCGGATGGGCTCTCTGGGCAGATCAAGCCGCCGTCAACACTTAGTGAAACAGGGACATGGGAAGCATTATCGCAACCATCTCCCCTGTCGAGTTGAGATTTGTTGTCGCTTGTCGTGCGTGTTCATTTGTTGTCCGAGTTCTTGTTGACTAACCATGCATGCTCGTAGTATGAATTCCTCGGGCTCAGAGACAGCAAATTTTCAATAGTTGGTTCCCAATTCGGAAAGATACCAAGGCACTGCGCATTTTTCTCCTTGTTTTTCGACTTTCATCTAGCCAGTATAACAACACACTGTAGCAAATTCATCAGAAGTGTCCATGGTCCTCACTAGTGGGTTCAGATACGCGGCTGGAGTCTCTTTAACATCTGATTGTGTAACCCAAGAATTTCTTATTGTATGGTGAAGCGGACAACTCGAAATTCAGCATGTAAATAGCGATAATCTGGCGTGTTGGCTTTCATCGACAACGTCAACAACTTGGGAACATCCACCGTTTAATTCGCGGTTATTTATTGTCACCAGAACAGCATCGTCTACGCTAACTGTTTCACCTATGCTCAGATCTTGGCGTCGCTTGCGGTATCGCATTACTAGCGACCTGTCACTTTGGACCATAAAGTCTTGACCGTCGCGTTCAAACACCCTCAGACAAAAATACCGAACACCTCCTTCCATTGACACCATGTTGGTCAACAAACTTGCCCTCGCGCTTCTCGGGACAGCAGCCATCGTAGCCGCGCTGCCTATGGGGCTGTCTGTCAACTTTGCGGAGAAGCGAAACGCAGACCCCGCGCAGCGGTTCGATTCGGGTGTGGACGTTGCAAAACGTGTCCCCGTCCTTAGTGGCCGTCAGGGTGATCCTTCTGGTGACTCGGGCACAAATTGTGGACCGAAGTGAGCCTCGATTTAAGTTGTATGCGTCAAGTACGATGCTAACACGTTGACCGTAGTGGCAGCCAAAACTACGGTAGCCCTGTGTGCTACTAATCACACACCTGTAAATGTGTACGGCTCCCTGGCGTTTGTGGTCTTATCAAAATGATAGGATAATGACTATAAAACAGGCTGGGTTTAATTCGTTTTCATTCATCGAAACGAAGTCCGGTTTTCGTGATGCAGTACTAGCATCTTTCCGTACGCCAGCCCTTTAGCCTCTCCCGTTGCCACTGGACTTGTGTCGACTTCGAAATACTTTTATTTTCAAGTCATTGACTCATTCCATGTCCTGTCCTGTGGGCACAAAATCAGTAAGCTTTATACCAGATAACCTACCAGGCAATGAGCAAGAACACGGTTCATCGAGAGCACATGGGCCGAACTTCTTCCATTGTCAGATATCGTGGGACTTCTAGGTCATTACTGAAAAATGTGCACCTGCACTATGTACGTAGGGCCCTATCGTCGTTGTCGTCGCCATCATCATCAATCCCACAGTGGAAACGCCCGCTTAGCTGTCAATGTCCAAGTTGTTCGGTGTGCGTTAGCCTGCCGTAAACATATTTAAATCTTTACTTAAAATCAACAAATCTTGCGCGGAGAAAATTTTCACCCATATCTGAACCCAACCACTCACAACGCGACTTTTTCTGTTGGCACCATGTTTTTCAACAAGCTTGCACTCGCGCTCCTTGGCATGACCGTTGTTGCAGCCGCGCTGCCCAGCGAGGGAACTTCTCATCTCAACATTGATCTGGACAAGCGCGACACTCTACCTCCACAACTTCGGGGCTTGGGCCCTATCGATGTCAGTGTTGGTAGGACTCACATTGAATCTGATTAATGCCTGCCGCATTGACGTGTGAGTATTTATACAAAGGGTACAATCTGTAGTACATTTAATTCACCTTTTCTTTTGTAGTGGCACTCACAAACATGAGCGGTTCAGGTGCGGGAGCTTCTTGGTACTGCGATGTTTGAGAGGACTGTAGAGGATGGGGTCAGTAGCCTGGTTAGAATTCTGAGGTTGAGAATGTGCATTTGTGCTTATGAGATAGGCTTACAATTGTGCGCTCTCCAAGTCCACAAAGTCAGCCAGGGAGAGAAAGCTGTGGGAATATCGTCATCCCATTATCCGTATACAAGATGGTTCACCTGTTTTGTAACTTATGAGTTGGACACTCACTCAAAGTATAGTAGATCCTATTAGGGAAATACATCGAACGAGTAAGTGACTTTAATGGACGGTGTTAGATGATTATGGGATCCTGAGCAGTACTTCAAATTTCAATGAGTCGTTTCCACATTCGATCCGTGATGCAGTCCTGTGGGTGAGATCAAGCTGATCTCGCTTCAAATGGGACGAACATGAGGTCTCAGGCACATGATGTTATCTGAGGCAACGTACATAAGTCGGGTGAACATCGGCCCGGATATAATAATATGTATGGCCTGGCAAGTCGATCCTAAGCTCAACGCTGGTGAATACTACTTGGAGAGACTGGTTAGTCCGAGTTTCAACAGATGTGGGTATGTACTGGTTATCGCAAGCCCAGAACAAGAAAACCATACCTTTTTATTCAAACGCAACTATGTATCTCCATCGGCTAACTTGTAGATCCAATTTTATATATTGCGCGGCCGCATCAACGGCGTGGGATCAGTAACTTTGCAACAGAAGAACCTCCCCACATGGTTTGACCCTTGAACAGCGCTGTGACACAGTAACTGGTAGCATCGCATTACAATCATATACGTGAGGCAACTTGTAAGAATAATGACGTACATTTGGTCCATAAAAACCCGCCCCATCGCGCCCAAACCCTCCAGAAAAGAAAACGAAACACCTCACCTGAACTCCAGTGTCACTCCTTCCATTGGCATCATGCTATTCAACAAACTTGCCGTCGCCCTTCTCGGGACAGCAGCCATCGTAGCCGCGCTGCCCACAGGACTGTCTGTCCATGATGCAGAGAAGCGAGATTCAGACCTCGCAGCGCGGTTCGATCCGGACGTGGAACTTGCCGAGCGTTCAGCCCTCCTGAGTGACCGTCAGGAATATGGTGACTCGAGCTCACCCTGTGGACAAGAGTAAGTCTTGATTTAATGTGCAGGTATCGATCGCCTGAGTGCTTACCTGTTGCCTGCAGTGGCCACTCAAACTATGGCCCTGTGATTTGCTGATTATACACTCAGTTAATCTGCGTTGAAACGCCCTATTTATTAATTAAGGTGATGGACTGGGATTTATTTGTTTGCACACAGTTGCATTGGACTACAGTTTTCCGTATATAGTAACATCCTTCCTCCGCCGGCGGCAATTAAGGCGCAGGGCATTTATAAAAAAACCTCTCGCCATCCAGTCAGGTGGGCAAGTTGGAAGTTCAGTGTATAACAGTTATTTACATGATGACACGCATTAAGCTTGCTTGCAACGGACACACTCCATCGAGCCAAGTTGTCATCCCATCAATATTTCAATGACCATTATCAGCGGAAGGTTTGTTTCACTCAATGGGCGCTGCAGCGTGTTGCCTACAATCTCACCGGCAAATAAAAGTTCCTGTCAGGTGGAGCATGCGGCTTGCTCAGCACACTGCCTTCAGCGCGTTGCCTGCAATTTTACCGGAAAAAGATACAGTGCCATCATCAATATGATCAAAGTCGGACCAACGAAATCGCTCCACCTGTTGCATTGCCTTGTCGTAAACATATTTATCCCCAAATCGATGCTCGAGTTCAAAAACCCCTGCAAACTTTGAAGGGGAGCGTCGCAAGCTGAAAACTTTGCCAACTTCACTGCTTCGTTCCGTCGCTTGAACCATCACGCTCGGCTAACCCGTTTCAACTTTGCACATTGCGCCCTACAGCAATCCATCAGTGGCGCTTTCGCAGGCCTGAACAGTGGAGGAATCCACCCCAAGGCAATTCAAGGTTTGTAATGCAAACACGCTGACACTGTCACATTGATCAGTGGAATCAGCCGCATCTCGTACGTACGACCCGACTCCGCCACTGAACTGAATATTCGTGGATTCAAACCTTGCTAGATTTTCGAAGTTTAGCGTCCACAATGTGCATGCAAGATCGCAAGTCCGTCAATGAAAGAGTGTCTTTGGACACGTACGTCCTGGGCATCCATATACTTATAGTATCCATCAGCAACTCCATTCATTTGGCTGCAGGCGAACCTAGGCGAACCAATCGGTGCTCAGGAATCGTCGTTAAACCATTACGTTGTTAGACCGCTCAACAGATCGGCGGCATCCAAACGGTCCCCGGGAACACAAAATACCATACACAACATCCACGCTTTGTCCATTGACGCCATGCTTTTCAACAAACTCGCCGTCACACTTCTTGGAATAACAGCCATTGTAGCTGCGCTGCCCACGGGACTGTCTGTCAACGGGAAGCGAGGAGCGGACCTCGCACAGCGGTTCGATTCGGACGTAGAGGTTGCCATCCGTTCACCCGCCGTCCTAAGTGATCCTCAGGGCAACACAGGTGGTAGTTCAGGTTCAGGATGTTCACCCGAGTGAGCCTCGATTTCAGGCGCACGCGTCAAGTACGATGCTCACCGTTACCCGCAGTGGCAAGCAAAATTTTGATGGCGTTTGCTAGTGGCACACCTATGAACATGTGCAGTTCATTTTGCTTAATGATGGGATGTGATCGAATTTTTTTTTTGGCATACAAAAACCCAACCATTCGTTTTATCGTGGACCCTGGTACATATACTACACAGACGCTTGCTAATTTTTCGGACCGTACATTTGGTTTGAAAGGACAATATCTACTTAGCTAAGTACATGATCAATGCCTCTCCTTTTCTGCTTTTTATTGGCTGGTACTGTACGTGCAAACTTACCTGCTTGATGGAAACATATTGTAAAGCTTACTTCGTATTGCCTACTGGGAAAGTTGCGAGGTCAACGTAGTAGACAAGAGCGGGTTCCAATGGTACTTTTGTGAACCCCATCGTCAGATGTAGTAACTCTTGGCGTAGGGGAGTCGGACATATTCTATCGACGAGATCGGTCTGTAAGTTCACAGATTTAAAAAAGATAGACAACAAAGAGTTTCTTCGACACCAACTTACTGTGCGGTGCTCTTGCCAGATCCAGTTTCGCCTGACCATGACGATGATCTAATTCATGCTGAACTGCAGACCGTGTTATTGTTTGATGACCATCCCATCACACCAGTGACGAGAATGAAACGTGGATAGAGTATGTCATCCGTCCACCTGTACATAGACGGTGAGTTTCTTCCGAGGTGCAGCATGCCTCCAATATTTTCTGCATTGAAGAGCATCATGTAGTTACCGTATGAAAAATTCTCGTGCTCCTGAAAGCGCAGAGAGCATCAAATACATTAGCTCAGAATTAGAGAGTTACTAGTTGATCAAACCAAGGCACTACGGACTTCATTAATATTAGCTGCATATATTAGGAAACCAGGGGGTGGCTCACTCTCAGCAAGCTTCGCAAATGCCAGAGCCCGTTCCTCATGGCGGGAGATTTATGGGGTTTTTGGTTGGTGTGGTTGGTGCGTACCGATTTCCGTGGAGTGGTAACAAAGGGCCAGTGCTGAGCCGTCAAACACGTCATTTTAAAGTGCGAGTGTAAGATTCACCTACAACTGAGAGCTGCAACTCGCGCACGATGAAACGAGTCGTGCTCACATAGAAGTTGACTCTGCATGCCAGTACAAAAAAGAAAAGAGGACGAAAAAAATGCATTAAGAGGGAATCGAACCCCCGGCGGGTCGATGGCAACGACCCAGGTTACCACTACCCCATTAATGCTTCCTGTAGGAGGTCATAATATGTGAATACAAACAAAGCATTCCGACGAGTGCCGAGCCGTCAAACCGAGCGTTTGCATGTCCAATGGTATCTCCAAAGGAGATAGAGCAGCACTCTGCTGAGCGGCACCATTGGGCCAATGATGAGGTGGGGTGTGTGGAAGAGTGAGGCTGAGTGCCCCCAATCAGCAGGGACCAAGATCGTCTGTTGCCACTGAGCTGCGAAGTGGCGGGGGGAGGCGATGATGTAGGTTGGCACTTGGTTAGCACGATCAAACGCGCGCCTGCTGCCCGAAAACTTGCGTGGGTGAGGGGCTGCAGAGCGAGCGATGCACCCAAACTGCTGGACGGCGCGCTACGGTGAGTCCTGCACAGTATCGCAACAGGGACCATACGCCCGGCCCCCAACAGCACCGTGTCGCTGCTATGCAGAGGCAGTTTATTATAGTAGATATCAATGCCTACCATCTTCATCTTTCTTGTCCCTCGTGCGTTATCTAGCACGCTTCTCCTTACCAGATCCACCCGTATGACTTGAATGGTCGAGATATTGTCGCAATCATAATCGCCAGATGGGATAATGACTGAGCGAAGTGACCCGGGTTGCAAAACCGAAGCACAGTATCATCTCACGAAAAGTCTTCTGCCTCTCCCAGCTCTTGCACTCCCAACTCTCCCTGTTTCTGCCTGATAGAGCCTGTATGCCTCCCGCAAATGGTCTGGGGACAGAGGACCAGTCTCGCGTCGGCGTGCCTGAACTGCTCGCGCTACCCAAGAAATATGTTAAACGTGTATAACCTAAGCGAACAGAACTTACCCTTCTCCACTATTTCACCCACGAACACCTTTGCAAAGCCAGCGACAACTTGAGCAACAGGCTGAGAGACCTGTTGTCCAGTGGTTTGTTGTATTACCTTTGAACACCAGGACCCGTCAACCCGGGTAAAATGCACGGGTGCAGAATAGAGACTTGCCTTCCGAATAGCCTGCTTGGGTAGAGCATGCCGCCTGTACGCTTCGAACCGCTCGTACTGTGCTGGACTGAAGTTGTCCATCAACACCCTATATTACGATATTTACGAGTCAGATGAAATCGTATCGAGACAAGTAGAAAAGACACACTTTAGGTTGTCCTTGCTCTCGCTCTGCCATGACAACTGCGCCGAATAATCATCATCTGCCATCGCGGGTAGTAGTTCATCCTCTTCCCCGTCCTCATCTCCAACACCGGCGCCCGATTTCGGAACGCCTACAGCCGCCGCACTGGTTGCAGCGGTTGTTAGGTTCACTGCTCCAGGTCGCATCGTAGAAGGACCAGATTCGTCGTCCGCCAAGTCGTTCGCAGCAGCATCCCTAGCAATGGATTGACTTGCAGCCGCCAATGAAGGTACAGCAGCAGAGACTGGCGCAGGTGTCGAAGTACCAGAAACAGGAATGGTAGGATTCGACCATTGCACGGGCGTGAATTGTGGTCCCACAACTGCAGTGGGCGCGGGTGTCGCATTCGCTTGGTGACTTGCAGGACCAGAAGTAAGAACCGCACCGCGCGGTTTCCTGCCGCGTTTTGCGCCTCGCCCGCGCGTCGCTGGTGTTGGCGTCTGGGGAAGGGCGGAGGGCGTGATTTGGAAAAATGGCGTTGGCGTGTACGGCGTGGTCATGGTCAGGAGTCAAGATGAAACAAGCATAGATAAACACGACGCGCGTCGATCTTGAACTCAACTAGCCATCATGGATCACTTTCCTACCAGTTGGGGCCCTGTAAGTCAATCTAGCGTCGTCTGTGACGATTCTAACTAATGGAAATGAAAGACAAACGATGCGATGGACCCATATGGGGCCTATTCAAGAGCTAACCATCGCACGAAGGACACATTCGCAGACAGTGTCCAGCGCACACAGCAGCCAATCGTCACTGGTACGAGCGTCCTTGCGATCAAGTTCAAGGACGGTATCATGATGGCAGCCGACAATCTCGGTACGTCCACGTCTTCTTATCATACATACGTGCCCATTCCGAGTGTCTTCCAGCATCATATGGATCGCTCGCGCGTTTCAAGGACGTGCAGCGTCTCCAGGCAGTCGGAGACTACACCATCATCGGTGCAAGCGGCGACGTATCCGACTTTCAGTATATACAACGGATACTCGACGAACTCGTAATCGAGGAGATCGCCGCACAGGATGGACACGAGCTTGGCCCGGTCGAAATCCACGAGTATCTGTCACAAGTCATGTATGGGCGGCGCTCAAAGCTTGATCCTCTGTGGAACTCGCTAATCATCGGCGGATTCAAGGATGGGAAGAGGTGTGTGATCGTACCGTCTCTTTTGTAGAGGTACTGACGCAGGCTGGTCACAGATTCTTGTCGTACGTCGATCTGCTTGGGACAACCTATACGGCTTCGACAATCGCCACCGGGTACGGCGGTTACATCGCGCAACCGCTGCTTCGTAAAGCCGTCGAGGGCTATGAGGATGTATTAACAGAGGAACAAGCACGGAAAATATTGGAAGACAGCATGCGTGTCCTCTTCTACCGTGATGCTCGAAGCTTGAACAAGGTTTGTCCACCAGTCAATTAATTTTGTTTAATACCAATCTTCTTATCATTCATGTAGTTCCAACTGGCAACTATCACGGCTGCTGGAACACATATTTCAGATTCATTGCATCTAGATACTTCGTGGAACTTTGCCGAGGGTATCAGAGGGTATGGAGCGCAGACTCAGTAGCCAACATCCCTGTCGTTTTGTTAATGCTATGCCTCCCTCGAGCGCTTCAGCTGGTGCAATTTGTTATGAACATAATCATTCCGGGGGAATTTACACCATACGACTACTATTGTCGGTCCACATCGCAGCCCGCGGTCCAGTGGCTTTCCCTATCCCAATCAAACAGCCTCAAGCGCCCCACAAGACCATCTGCGACCAGCAACGTTACGCCTCTAACTGGATACGAACAGCTTGTGATACGGCGGCGGCAACTCCTGCATAACGCCAGCGTCCTGGTGCTGGAAAATAACCGCCCCACCCAGGTCCACTTCTGAATCCGAACGTACGCGTTCGACATGCACCATCGGCAACGCAGAACGCCGCCGTCGCAAGTGGTTCGTGGGGCAGACAAACGTGTCCACACGGAGCTCCGAATGTCTGTCCAGGGGCGGGGTGTATCCGCTCGAAGAGGCGACTGGCCCTCTCTCGGGCAGCCGATTATGCGATGCAGAGGTCGAGGCGCAGTACAGTTCACTCGCAGAACGCGAGAGCCAGAGCGCACGTTTGGCGGAGCGCCGCTCGTGGATAGACACAGAGGAGGAAGCGGAAACACCAGTGGCACCCTGAAGTCGTGCGGCTATGAGAAGGGATGAAGACGACTGTCCAGACTGCGATCGCGGGTCGGGCGATATGGGTGTGTGAAGGTGTGACCGGGAGCGAGGTGGGAAGCGATCAGAAGACGCAGCAGCGTGATTCAACAACAGCGATGTATCGGACAGGTAGGGTTGTATGCGTGTATTACGAGACGAGCTGGGCTGCAACTGTGAAGGCGTGGTCATGGCTGATGTGGGTGTCGAGCCTGCTCTCAAAGGCACAAGCCTCGCGGAGGCTTCCTCCCTCCGGATTGCAGACTTGCCTCTGCGCCCGTTTGGCGGGTAAGGTCTCGGCGAAACAGAGGGCATAGGGACAGAGACTATATTGCGAGTTCTCATCGATGTATTCGTTATTGTCACCGCTGGAACTGTGATTTCAAAGGGTCTGGGAAGGGTGTCCTGGGAGATCAAGAGTTCCCGACGCAGGCGATACTTCATGATGACACAGATGGCCAGTACCAGGAACCCCGCCCCACCTAGTGAAACGCAGATAGCAAGTGCGACCGTCTGCATAGCTAGAATTGATGGTGGCCAAGCCCCGACTCAACTGCATGCGCTGCTAGATGCGATGGTTGGCACAAACGAGAGGGTGCATCACTGGGCCGCTGGTCGGCGTCTTGATAATTGATAATGGCGCAAGTGTGCCGAAAGTGGGAGCATCTGCGGCGTCAGTCTTAACGCTAATAGGAAGGCTCATTGTACCAACATCCGTCTCGTGATGAAATATGCCATTTTTGACCTAATGAAAGAAGGACACGTGGTTGGCAGTAAGCAATAGAAGTTCTTCGAGACAGACATCGGCCGACAGCGTCAGATTCATGTGTCACTTACAATAACTGCAAAATGCACCTTCTTGACCAGTTGGAGTTCTCCCGATGGTGCAGGCAATTGCACGCGTTGTTAGATTTATGAACTACGATGCTGATCAAGCATATCGGCTTCTCTCGGAAAAAGATAGTTCTTGCTGCATAGTTGGGAGCCTGGAGGTTGAGCACGGAAGATGATATTTGTGTTGGGTTGCATGACGGCATCTAGAGTGCCAGATGACTTGTAAGTTTGCTATACAACACAGAAAGAAAAACAGGGGCAGATAGAAAAACAGTGAACGAGTGTGAACTCACGAACAACTGTGTGCAAACACTGGGGGATGTAGGAAGAATCCCTGCTGGGTACTTGAGAGTGTGTGTGTTGTGGACACATTATCACTGGCAACATTTTCCTCGGGAATTCTGATACTATATATTCACTTGCTGTCCTTTACCTGTAAAAAATGTCTACCCAATCTGCGACAAGACCACCGCCGAAGCAGTCACCGTGATACTGCCAGGTTCGTCTTCTACAGCAACAAACTGGACCTTGTTGTCTTGCGTAAGAATGACATAACGCTATCGTGGCATGCCGATGTCAGGATAAGCCAGTTTGGTAAAGGAGGGGAACGGAAGTTAATCAAAGATGTCACTTGCGCACCTTTGAACGCGGAGACCCGAGGCGTCAAAGATGAATCCAAGACTGCTCGTGAGCTCGCCCTTGTCGTCGGCGATGAAGCGCACGCCTGTCATCCCACATGAATGAGCGCATTTCCTAGACGAAATGACTTCCCATTGGGGCAAGGTTTTCCTTCCAAGCCCTACGTACATTCGTAAGCATGCTATATGCACCCATATGCGTAAGCTGGACCGTATGTACTTGGTCACAAAAGCATCGTTGACAGCAACGACGTAGATGTCTTTGCCTTGTACTTTTCATAGTCCCAGATGTACTGGGGCACCTGAGGACTGCAAGGGGGCGTAAATGCGCCTGGAACACCAAGCCAAAGTACACAGATTAGATTGCATTCATTTTGTGCTGAAACACAATCAGAAGACACGTACGATGATGTTCTTCCCACTCAGATCAAGGGTGAAACTCTTCTCAGCATCAGCGGGAATGTCGTCGCCGACGCCTATCTGTCCCGCGGCGAGGACACCGGCTGCTGCAGAATGCGTTGCGCGGGCTGCGCCTGTGAAAATGGAAGCCATTGCGAAGAAGTAGAGTCGAGAGCGATGTTAAATCTTTGATGCATGACGTCATTCAAACAAGTCATCACGTGGTTAAGCAAATTACTACGAGCGCGAGATATTCTGGTATTGTAGACTCGCACTTTGATACTCTGAGAGGAACAAGCTATCCCGCTCAATCGCAAGAAACCTATCTTGTTCGTGAGCGTAAGACAGGACAAGACGAAAGTAGATACCCACGACAGCAGCTCGTTCACGTAGTCTTTTACTAACCCAATGCTCTCCGCATCCATCGTCGAGCTGGTTACCATCTGCGGCAAGCTCACTGGGGCTGTTCGTCAGTGACCCCAAGCAATGCGACCCAATTGAAGAACATACCCAACATTCTCAACAAGTGCTCTGCTCCATAGATCGAACTCATATCCTTCTCTTGCCCAACCTGCACTTTGGGACCAGTAACGTACGCCTTGCGGATCTCCGCGTATTGAGGACGCTCGAAGCGGTAGAGCAAGTTCGCACCCAGGGAACGGTCAAAGTAAACGGTGATCCCAGAAATGATGGTCGGGAGGACCAGGTCAGGGTCACGCAAGCTATTTGGCGAACTGAGCAGCGTGTCACGAGACAAACACAAAGATCGCATGCCTCATCTGTTTACCCATTTTCGCGACATGCGCCTTAAACTCTTGCAGGATTTCAATTACATTCGGTGTCCGAGGGAGCGTGACCAGCTACATTCATACGCTCAGATAGTGAGAGAAGGACATATAGATACATGCCTGGTTATTTTTCGTGATAGCCTCCCAGTCGTCGACGAGGAGCACCTTGAGCACCTCTGGTACATTCAGCTTCATCTCCGGCTTTCGACTGTTTTCGTCCTATAACATCGCGAGGACGGATCAGCGATCAGAGGCGACAGAGACCCTGCCAGAGTGAACGTGCGCGCCCACTCCACACAACGCATCCTCGTCAAAGCCAAAGACGACTCACCTCTTCTCTACCCCGTTTCGTGCCTCTCCCGTCCTTCCTCCCTCGCCCTGTCCCGGTCCCAGCTCCGCCACCTGCACCACCCACGCCGCTCCCCCCCGCACCCCTCTTGCTCCCCGCCGCGGAAGACGACGCAGCTTGGGACGCTTGGCTAGAGAGCGCCTTTTGAAGCGAGACATTGGTCTCGTTATATTTGAGGAGACGCGTGACAGGGACCCATTCGTCCCAGCTACATAATCAAGCGTACATCAATCCCCGCCTTTTCACTAAAGAGAGGTAGATCGGTGGACTCACGTTTGTTTCCACCCCTTGTAGTGTACGAAGAAATGAGGACCGACGCCCGAGAGTTTGGTGTTGGTCTCGTCCCACGTCTCAGTTTTGAGGATTTTGGCTTCGTAGATGAGCGGTCCGTGATAGCATAGGACGCGCTCGTTGACCGTGAACGGGATATTGCTGGTGGCAGACATTTCACCAGGGTGTTGTACTTGTGGCTGAACCGAGTGAACGCTGTCAATGAGCCAAGGCCAAATCTTGTCAATGCGATGGTGTCCAGTGGCCTCACAATCAAAAGTTTTCCGCGTAGAGTTCTTTTCTGGAAGACCCTAGCTAGGAACTCAACCCGCGTCGAGACAGTAGGAAAACTAATAATGCTACTAGTCGATCGAGTAGCCCTGTCAACCAAGAGGTTGAACCACATGAGCCTTGTAAAAATCTAATGTTGGCAAATCAATCTAACTCTACGTCTTGTCGCGAGTACAACAAGTACAACATAAGCTAGACAGAAACAAGACCGTAGTAAACTCAAAACACAACAGACAGACCGTCATCAAGGGTAAGAAAATTTACACAGACACATTACCTTGAACCCACGGAAAACATTTAACAGCAATAAACAGAAAAAATTGAACAAGAAAAGCCTACACATAGCGTACATTCAAGTTCTCTGGGTATATCTTGCGAGCACATATGGATGAAATGGAAGCGGGGATACGACGGCGGCCGCGAAAGTTGGGAAAGGTCGAGAGTGGATAAGGAAGAACAGCCTGGAGTGGAAAACGGCAGGGGCGTTAAAGCAGTACGGAGTGTCAGGGAAACGACTCGCTCGAGCGAGCACCGCCACGACTGAATTATTCAAAGTTCAGTCAGTACGATCAGACAAATAAATAAAAACTCACCCTGACATCCTTTCACCAAGAAGGGCAACCACAGTCGTGATCTAGTGGAACCGATCCGGGCCGCTGGAAAAGAAGATATAAATCGCCAACTGACACTGCAATGGCACCAGTTGCCCAGCAAATAACGGGGCAAGCAGAGCAACATCTCAGATGGTTCCCCCCTAGCGCGCATCCCCAACTAACGCCACCGCCTCTCGGTGATACCGTGAGCGGCGGCATTACATGCCTCGCAGACCCGGACTCGACGGGAGTGATAGTGATCGGCGCCCTTCTTCGATTTGCGGACCCAATCAAATTCAGTTGCAGCCCTATCGCCCTGGATGCATTCGTCAGGATAGCGAACGCCTGAGCGACGGCCCAGATCCCGGAACATGTCACGCAAACCATCGTAGTCCGGAAGATCAGTAAAGGAGAGCGATAAGGCATAGGAAAGCAAGACGGTGAATTCGACAGGCAGAGTGGCCGTCATTGGAATTGTTAGAGGCGTTAGGCAGGAATCCGATTCCTGATAGGCGTCTGGATGGTAAGAAGCTGACGATTGTTTACGACGGTGAGGCTGGCGTAGCGGAGATGGGGTAGCGGGATCCGGAGGGCGAGTGGGAGAGTGCGCTTGTGGACAGGAGCGTATAGGGGTTCGGGGCTGCGAACGCGCACGGGGGCGCCGTGGGGTTGCACGGACGGTAAGCGAAGGAAGTGGCTGAGACTTTTCAGTAATAGAGTGCGTTCCATCATGTTCCAGGTTCTCTTCTAGCGGTGGGGTATCTTTGCGATGCGGTTGTTCTCCCTTGTCTGGCTGGTCCTGGTAGATATGGTCCGGTGGTGATTCGGGTAGCAGGGGACCAACGGCGTCTAATTTGGCTTGTAAAATGAGGTCCCATGTCTGTGCAACAGTTGGGGCACGTAGTTTTCGCCAAGGCAGCGTTCCGCGTAAGAAATATATAAGCATATAGGCGAGGGACTCGAGGTCGTCGCGCCGAGCGCATTCTGTGTTGAAGTGTCAGCAGGTCGATTCGCTGCAAGGCAGTGTGTGACGGACCAACGCCGCGATGGGCATTCAAACTAGCGAAAAGGCTTGTTCCTACACCATGCCTCCCCTCTTGTTTATAGGGGAGGTGTTCACCTGTTCTGGAATCCCTGAAGCGGCGAGCAAGACCAAAGTCGATGACATTGACGGTAGAGGCAGATGGGGATGATGGTAGGCCCATGACAAAATTAGCAGGCTTTACGTCCCGATGTATGAATGAGCGGGAATGAATAAACTCTAGGCGATATAACTAGGCAACGGCAAATGAGCGTGGATACAAGGGGTGAGAGCATATTAATATGAATGTGGCGGTGGGGAAGAATAAATAAACGCACGAGCTGATCCGCGAGGAGTAGAACGGTCTTGAGAGAGAAGTGTCTGTTGCAAACTTTGAAATGATCCTCTAAGGAGGGCCCGAGGAGATCGATGACCATGACATTGTAGTCGCCTTGTTTGCCGGAGTACATGATCCAGGGCACGCCTGGACCGCCCATAAGAGATTTGTAGACTTTGGATTCTTGGCGGAGGGGCGACGTGAGGGAGCGTGGAATGGCTGGCTCAAGTTTGATAGCGACTTCCTTGCCAGCTATGGTGTGCACGCCGAGGAATACGGAGCCTATGGGGTACATGAGACTGCGCTGAACGTGTGCACGGACCAGGAACGTACCGCAGCCACCGTTAGCGATTTCCTCCTCGAGTCTGTACTTTCCACCAAACGTAACGTCCATCGAGACTGGTGGCAGAGGGCGACGAAGACTTGAACAGAACTCGTCTTGTTTTTCTGGTTCTGATTATGTAATGACATCCCCATTCGGTATGGATGCGCCGATTCACGTGATCGCGTTGCGTTGTGATTGTCGCCCAACCACCGACCACGCTTCCGAAGGTCATGGCCAGCGTCGGATTGGTCAGTCAAAGTCTTTTATGTCGCGGTAATGCTCGATACTACAGACTGGACCAATCCATTTCACAAGCTTCGTCTGCTGCACAAGTCGTCATACAGTTACCCTCCACATTTGCCTTCCTCAATTACTCGTATGTCGAAAGATTCCACTCGATGACCTAAAATCTCACACCCACGGCAACATTGAACACAGTAAAGACTTAGACAAGCGCTACTCTGCTCCCTGTTGATTGCCGTTTAGGTCTCAGTCTCAGATTTCCGCGTCGGCCTGGAACATACTTTTTGCATTGTGAATCACATAAATGCAAATGTCTATTCTCTCTGCGTAATGTCCATGAGAACGGCAATCGCACGCAAGTGTCCCTACAATGACAATTTCCACCTCTCCTCCGATGGCCGTGCTTCCGGCAAGGGAATGGTAAGCAAAATGAAATCAGTCCCATAATACGACAAATTTTTAGAAAGGCAATAAAGGCAAAGGAGTGGTACACGTTAATGAGCGTGTTAAGAACAGAAAACCCCATTACTAAAGTTTTGGGATTCGCTGCAGGGGACGAGTGAGCATCATACTTGGCGCGTGCAATATCTGAGGCTCACTTTGTTGAACAATATGAACCTTGGTCACTAGCGTCCTGAGCTGTACGCTTGGCAACCTCCACACTCGAATCGAGCCGCTTCGCGAGGTCTGCGTTGTCTCGCTTCTCCGCAGCGTCGACAGACAGCCCTATGGGAAGCGCGGCTGCCATAGCTATACTCCCAAGAAGCATCAAGGCGAGTCTGTTGAATAGCATGGTGCCAATGACGAAGGGTGTGTGTGTGTAATAGGAACAATGGACTTTGGTTATTTTTTCTGGGATGTTCGCACGAGATGGTTGGTTTTTATGAACGGAACTTTGACAAATTGTATGTCACTCGCACACTTCAACTTGTCACAGTACTTGATCAATGTTCCTTGACGATGACACTGTCACAGGGTTATTTAAGGGTCTTGAGCCTTGACCCTGCCTGCAGGGGAAATTCAACGCAAGCGGGGCGTACCGACACGGTTATCGACTGGAGTCTGGCACAAGGATTCACGGTGAATAAAATGATTTTTGCTTTCATCGTCGGCCCTTGGTGATAGTTAACTCCATCAACTGAATTATTGGGCAGTGAGTTCAGTGAGTTTAATCTTGCAAGCTGCCTGTGTCGGAAAAATACCGGATCCTAGTACGTGATAGCGCTGATGCGCGCTCATATGTGATTGATTGCTGCGCAGTGTGCAAAGAAGTTGAGTCAATTTGTTAACCGAGGGAAGTAACTAGTAACTCAAGCAACCGTGGTTTTGCTTGTTCTAGGCTTGCGATAACCAGTAGTGCCCAGAACTCGTGAAACAATCATAGAGTCTCTTTCCGACAGGTGTTCACAAGCCTACACTATGGTTTGGCACGACGTTATCATTTCACATGACTCTGCAAAGCGTATTTGTACACATCGTACGTATTTCATCTCACAAATTTTACTTGAAAGTTTGGCCTGGCAGCGGTTCATTCACTTTCTTGTCTTTTGACTGGCTTCATAGACCTGAAGTTCAAGAGACATCCAATCGAATGGTGAAAACATCAAGTCGACCTTAAATTCTAATCAAGGCCCGGAAACCATACTTTACTGTCTCTCTCAGGCACCACGACGCTGAGAAGCTCGAACATCTCCCAAGTAATCACGCTGTCTTGACTCAGCATTCCTGGTAAACCTAGCCTGGCACATCGAACCGTCGTTGGCACGGTCCTGATGCACCTTTTCTAGATGCTTTCTGTCTCTGCCGGACGTATGACCAGAAATCCGAACGGTAAAGTCAAACCACGCCCATAATGTGATAGATATTAGACAGGAAAGGAGATGTACATATTACAGCTGTTTTCATTTCGATGCGGAATCAAAATTTGTGAAAGTCGCGCCTCGGATGATGCCAGGGCAGGACCCCGAACTCATTGCCAGTTTCACACACGCCTGCAGCGCTTGCCCTTTACCACCACCGCTACGCTATGCCCACAGCATATCATCTCCAACCATACGAAACTCAACATTCCGGCACTCTCAGAGGATGGCTACACTGTGAAAGAAATCTGTCGCCTCCTGGGCATCAAGAAAACGCTTGTATACAAGACACTGAGTTTCTACAGATGATTCGGTGTCATCTACAACCCTCACACCTATTCTCATGCTATCGGGCGTCATCACATCCTCAGTGTGGCTGATGTCAGATTCATTTGTGATGTAGTCACTCTCCGTAGCACAATCTACCTGGATGAACTCCAGCATGAACTACTAGGGCTATTTTCGTACATCTGGTTATATGGCATAGTTGTAGACGATGTACGAAAATGTATGACAATGAAAGGCTATCTAATATGTGAACGGATCAGAGTCCTCTACTTCCTCAACAACAATAAATCCCTCTGGAACCGGAAGCCAATGATTCTGTGTATCGCACTTGTAGTAGATTTTGACTATCTTTTCTTCCTTTGAGGCAGCTGCTTTGCCCTTAGCTGTTTTCCTCTTGATGAGAGAATAGACGGTAAGAGCAACAGTGAAGGTATACGCCGTGTCTGAATCACTAGGAGCAGGCGATGATGACATGGTTGAACAACGCTGAACAAGTCACACGAGTGATGTGAGTTCGGGGTCCTACCCTGGCACCATCCGAGGCGCGACTTTCACAAATTTCGATTCTGCATCGAAATGAAAACAGCTGTAATCATCGTCTAGCGATGCGCTTACGTTGTGGGCCGTCTTCTTCGACATCCATCGAGTCACCCGATTGGACAGGCATTTGCACGTGGCCTGCAGAACGCTGAGTTCTTGTCCGTCTCCTGGAAATACCGGATGTGGGTGTGATGGTTACAGGCGTATTACCACCGGATGGCGAGAACACATCAACGGTAGTCGTCGATGGGGCTGCATCAAGCATCATCATGACCGCATGCCTACGTTTTGCACCCGCTGATAATTCAGCATCGGGCAGCGCGGTTATTGGTGATGGCCGGGACACGGAGAAGGTTCTCGGAGGGAGAGAGAGGGAAGGGGGCAGATGATGTCAATGGAGTGGATACAGTGTCGGATATATCTTTGCGTGTGTTGGACGGACGTGCTTTAGTGATGTGTGAGTTGCTGTTTGCGATGGCAGGTCTAGTGTGAGTTATAGTAGGTGATGGGGACGGGGGGTGATTTGGCAGATTAATGTTGTTCGTTCGACAAGACAGGAGAGTGTGGTGTGAGCAGTCCAGTTACTGGCTGGGCAGGGTGAGCCATTTAACAAATCATTCAATAGATGATATCTTACAGGGCTACCGTCTGACCTATAAAATGTGGATGCTGACTGCAATTGTTTCTGCGACGAGGTAGAAGGGAATGAACGGGTGTCCTTGTGTGCATCTGAGCGTGTGGATGGGGGAGTGACTCTGGCGCGTTCACGTTCCTTCTCGCGCTCTTCGTCCTCGTCTTCTTCGTCCTCCCTCGACTTTACTGCGTCCAACCTTGCCTCTATCCAATCCAAAATGCGACCGACCGTCATGTCACTGCCATGGGTACTATGGTCGGAGGGGGCAATGCCACCCGCGGAGACGCCTTGTTGAATCATGATCATGAGATCCTGGCAGGCTGCTGCGTATCCAGCATTGTACGCCCACTTTGAGGCGTGTCGCGAGGATCTGTAGAGGGTTGTGATGCTGAGTGCGGCAGCTGTAGGGAGTATATATCTCGGAGTACATAGGTGAATTGGGGTAGACAACAACCCACCTTTGAAGTTGTCAAGGAGCCCCTTCTCCGTCTTTTCATAGTTTGGTGCTGGCAGTAGGCAATAGCGAGGGTATCTGATACCCTCCAAGGGTATCGAGTAGGGGTATCGTCAGAGTACGAGTAGGGGTATCAATTCTGGATACCCTGTACCCCAGATACCCTATACCCCAGGGTAGGGGTATCTTGAAGGGTATCATCAATCAGTATCATGAGATAGTCATCCAAACTCAAATGATGTTAGAATCACTTTATTCTCATAAATATCACATATTAGATTGAGGATATCAGGTATGTCCTTGGTACCCTGGGGTATATCAGGGGTATATACCCCTACCCCAGGGTAAGGGTATCAAATATTGCAGATACCCTTACCCCAGGGTAGGGGTATCAAATTTGGCAGGGTAGGGGTAGGGGTATCGGCAGAAACACCCTAGGGTATACCCTTGCAGTTGCCTAGCTGGCAGTGACTAATTTGCGAGTCCATTCAAATCATCATCATCGTCGTTGTCGTCGTCAGGGTCGAAAAGAATAGCAGTAGCTTGTGTGGTCGTGGTAGTCCGCTCGACCTGTCCAATCCCTGCGCTGTCTGGGCTGCACTCGTCCCCGCCGTCCTGTGTGTTTATTACTCTGCGCGTTGGATCCTGGCGAACCAATGCCAGACGATGCGAGTCCCGCAGTGTCACTCTGGCGTACCATCACAATTGTGTTTGTAAGAAATTTGGAACCTCAAGGCCTCACCAAGGAGCTATGGCCTGATAGCACTTTTGCCCAGTTCCCTAAATCCCTTGTCCACATTTCATTTTAGGGTATGGTAGGGTCGCCGCCCCCCAGAACGGGAATGTCTTATGTAATGACAGACCAAACGCGCAACAATGGGGTGAACTTCGACTTCAACAAATCTTAATCTCTGAGGCAGCACACCTAATCTGGGCCTTTCGATGCGGCCGTGTCGTTCGTGGTGACCAACACATACCCCACGCCGCTAAATCGTGTTGGACCCATAAGATACAAACACGCCTTGACCTGGACCGCCAAATGCAAATCCAAACGTAACACCGCATATATGTACTAACAAAGTAAAACACACATGGTCCGCCGTAGTAACCGCCGGGCGTGTTCAAACCCGTTTTCTGGCCCTGGGATCTCTTCTGGCTGTATCTCGCCTAAATCATCTTTGATGTTGTCCTCTTGGGTGGCAGATTCTACGATTGTCAGATCCTCTACGTGCTGCTGGTTACTGTTCTCGTCGAGCTGGCAGTCGTATCAACAAGGAAGAGATGGTGAGTGACTAGTGACGTGTCATCATCCACGCACGTGTTGCTAACCTGCATATATCATGCGTCTGGTCCGTCAAGTATTCCCAGAAGCCTATGTCACCATCTTCCAATGGGTCACCTTTAGTTGGGTTTACCCCCTCATCAGGCGCGGTACCAACACGACCATGCTCGAGGATGATGTTTGGGGTCTCAGTCTAACATCACAATCCCATCCTGTTTTCAGCAAGTTTACTGCAATCAAGTAGGTTTATTTGCATGCCTTCATCATCAAGAACATTTTTCATGGTATTTCAGGGGCCCTTCGCTACTTCGTCATCTTTTCTGGGCCAACTCTCTTGATATCATGTATGTATCCCATATTCGAGACTTGCCTCTTCTAATCCTTATGGTTTCCAGCGTCGACTTCTTGCTGACATTCAGCGTTGTGTTCAATTATGCTTCTCCATTTTTCCTCAAGTGAGTGAGTCGTGAGTGAAAGTACTATTGACTACATTCATTCTCGATTCCATTGATGTTGACGCTATCGAGGAACAGCTCGCAAAGGCATACATATATGCTTTCTTCGCATTTCTCTACACAGTACTCAAGGTTAATGATAAATCACCCTCTTCGGTGTCTCGATTTAATCAATCCGTACAAAGGCAAAGGCAGATGTCTAACATCTCTGGTATGGCAGACGTGCCGTTACACGCATGCGTAGAGTACTGCGTGGGTAAACCCATGGGTATCTGAGCCCTTACCCACACCCATACCCACACCATACCCATACCCATGACCATGGGTACATATCCATACAAAGGGTACTTGTATGGGTACATGGGTCTATACCCTTGGTGGGTATACCCATGGGTATCATATGATAGACAAGGCAATCATATTTCGAAGCAACTAAAACAAAGCT